>JAGKTI010000372.1:0-21024 GCA_018397915.1 Birgus latro
CTCTCTCTCTCTCTCTCTCTCTCTCTCTCTCTCTCTCTCTCTCAGTAATAACTCATCATCAAACCCAATGTCTACAGACAAGACATGGTTCATAGAGCAGTTACATGGACTCATTTGTCATATTCTACCAGCTCTGTCATGCAGCATATTCATTATCTTCTGTATCACTTAATGCTTTGTTATCATCATCATCATATCCTTATAAGGTGTTACCTACAGTCCTACTACCAAATATTATAGTCTTTTATAAGTAATTTAACATGCCCTGTTAGCACATAAGAACCATGATAGCCACTGTAGTGTGGCATATGATGGGGATTGTTTCATGATGGCAGCACCCAGGTATGCATGCGACAGCTACAAGGCACATATTATCAGATTTCATCTCAAGTCAGGCTCTGCATGTCCTTGTGAAGGATTTCCAAAGAACCACTAGTTGAAGTGTTTCCTTTGGTGATCAGTAGAATGCATTTATTTGGTTTTCTTGATACAGTATCAGATGATGATTGTGTATGACCATATTTGCAGATGATACCTAAAGGAATCCTTCATGTAGTATGACAAAAAAGTTTGTCTTAAAAGTGTTACGGCAGTAAGCCAAAGTCCATGGTGTACAGTGCACAGATCTGATAGTCTCGAGATGTGATGGAGTGAGCTGTGAGACAGCACGCATCCCCATAGATTACTTTTGGGGAGTAAAACAGCACTCAGTGCGTCCCAGTCAGTAAGGTAGCCAGGAGTGCCATGGCTGAGATGAACTTTGAATATGCTGTCATTAATGTTGTCCTTTTTTTACTGTATCCATGTGAGGCAGGACTACAGCTGGCTCAGGTTGTCAGACACTTTTGTGTCCAGAATAATGATTCCAAAACATAGTAGTCTGCTTCTCCTCCTCCTCCTTCCTTCTGTAAAGCAATTAAGTAGACACTTTCGTGGCTAGTTATTTTTATTTTCTTTAGGATTTAGTCATCAAGAAAGTATCTCAAAAGCTATTCTTTTCTCTTATTTTACATGTGACTTAGGTCACATACTGAAATGAGATTTTATTGAAAGAAAAAATAGAATCTAGATAATAGTTGAGTTTGCCATGAAGATGTGCTACCCTCAGTGGTGCTAAAACACTTAAGCACAGCTCTTGATACCAGTGAACCTCCGGCACACAGGCACAACAGATGCGGCCACTGAGTGATTGTTGTTTGTTCCCCCTTGTCTCTCTCCTTTAAGTATAATATACAAAGTTCTTATGACAGGTTATGCACTAAGTATTTGCCGCTCTCCTATTAGTCAAGATCTTGCTTGAAATTACCATTACTATAATATTTTCCAAAGACTGTGGCATTCTGAAAATTTTACTTTATAAACATTCCTTAAATTTCTTTCTTTCATGGACTGGGTCATTCAGCTGTAATATGCTGGAGCTATCTCTAGATATGTAAGCATATTATAAAGAGTCTAATTGCATATAATAGTAAGACTGCCCTTCTCATGAAGAGAAGATTCCACTTATCTCAGATATATTCAGAACAAGGATTTATGGAATGGATGTTATTTCAAGGATGTTTAAGTGCTTTTTAGACTTATTTATCCGTATTGTATATATATCTTATCTATTTATGACACATCATAACAAGCCTTCTGGGCATATATGTGCAGAGTAATACTGGTTTTTATTTTTTTAAGACATAATCCTATATTGCTACTTGTATGATAGCACAGTACAGTATATTCCTACAGGACAGTAGTTAAATAGAAGACATTATTCCATTTAAGGACTTAGATACACTGCAATTCTCAATCTCAGTAGATATTAGTTCTCAGTACAGTTTTTAAGTGCCACATTACTTCAACACATTTCTTGTTTTAAACAAATATTTATATTTTCCATGCAGTACCGGAGTTCCTAATGCTTCTCTTTCCTCACTCTTCCATGTTATGAAAGATTGTTGAGTGCTGGACGATTGGTGTAGTTTTCCTACAGCAAATTACAGTATGTGAATCATATCTTTTATGTGCTCAAGGGAAGATTGCTGTTAGCCTCTGCATCCCATGTTTCAGAGTTGATGTGTTCATAGTTAACTATTTAGGTTGCATCAGTGACTGCCCCATGAGAGTGTGTGTGTGTGTTTGTGTTTAGTGTGCCGATCTGGCCTGGGTGTGCTGGGTGTGCCTGTTATACTCTTTTTCACTTTACCTTGGCCTGAAATTGACATCTTCCTCTTGAATGCTTTATTGTAACAACAGTGGCACTGGAATATGATGCCAGTCACAAAGAAGTTCATTGTAAAAAATGTAGAGCCGTAAAGTCAAAACATTGTCTTTATCTGCCACCAAACTAATGTGAAACAAGATGTAAAAAGATGAAAATCTAGGCCAAGTTAAGGTAAAAGAACTATAGTAGCCGCGATACCGGGAGTGCTGGTGGGTCAGCTGAGTAACTGATAGGAGGCCAGTGACACAAGACTGATGCTCCCGGCCCAACCCCCCCCTCTCACACTTTCCTTGGGATCAGCCTGTCTGTGTCAGTTGACCACCTGCAGTGTAATGTGACATACAGTAATACAGAAATCTTTTGTCAAGTAGGTGCTTGTCATGATTTATGAGATATCCATACAATGGTGTCAGCCTATCTGTGTTAGTTCTGTACAGATTGAAACTTGAGAATATAGCGTTGCTTTTTCCAGTGTGATGATAGGCTTCTTGGCAGAAAGTAGTTACAAATGGAATTATTACATGAATGAACAATGTATATTTTTGAAATGGAGCACATAAACAGCTCTGAGTGTAGTTTAACCTGCATTGTTGAAAGCCTACTTATACAAGTAGTTTTTGTTTTCATGATGAATTAATGCTGAAAGGCAACAAATTCAGTAAGTTTTCAGTCGTAATGTCACTACTCAGACCAACTTGTAACACATATCAGTTCTCTCGCTACTCCTGTGTGATTTTATATGATAATAAAAAAAATTCATAGTTTACAGAACTCTTACTGTCCTTAGATTTTGTTAGCAATAGTATATATGGTATTTATTTTGTAGTAGCTTGTTCTCCCATCCTACAGTACACCCTGTCCTTCTCTGATATCATTACATCTGATCACAGTGAGAGAAGCTTTGATACTCTATCATGGTGCTCTTAATTTTAATGTAAGTGTTGTTGATAATGGGTTATGTAGTGGCAGTGAAGGATATAGATAAGGAAGTGGCTGTTGTACATATTACTGGATCACATAAATTTCAGTATATCTGTATATTACCTGTTAACCCCTGGCATGTGTAACAAATGCTTTTTGTTTCCTGGCTAATGATAATAATTCATTTTTCTATTATTTCTTTAACAAGTGTATGGATCCTCTTTCCCAGCTTTTATTCCCACTGACAGGGTTCAAAATTTCACAAAGATACTAACTACTTTAATGGCATCCTGCCTTTTCATGAGCGGAGTTTGGTTTAAATTTGCTTTTTACATTAAACCAAAAAAAAAAAAAAAGGTCTTTAATGCGTGTGGGTTGCTTTATTCTTGGCTTTGTGGTGATCAAGTCCTGCAGGTGTTAATGTTAAGTAAGACTGGCTGTGGCAAGCATTAGCAGCAATACAGCCCTGATAGTGGGAATAAACTGAGGTGTGTTGTTTCTCATCTCTTTCAGACAGTCATGGGCCTCTTTCATCTCTGCACCCCTCCCCAGTGTCTCTGTTCTTCCCCCCGCGTACCTGGTCAACCTCGACAGCTGGCCTGCGTCCCCAGCTCTCCCTTCCCCCATTGGCCCCTCTCACCTTCCCTCCATCTTCCTCATCCTCTCACGGGTCACCAGCGGCAGCGGCTGTAGCAGCCCAGCTGTCCCCTTTGAGGCCACGGACTCTTCGCCCTTCCCACCGCCCGGCTCACTGCCCGGCTTGCGGTCGATATTTTACCTTCGGACACAATATGAAGGCTCACCTTAAACGGTGTCCTAAAAACCCTCATCGACCCCCGCTGGTTACCTCAGTCACGTCTGTCATCTCCACCCCTGCCACAACGACCTGTGTCAAGCCCGAGCCTGACACCAACCACACCTCTCCGTCCGTGTCACCCTCCATCCTGGCTGAGAAGTTGACTGCTGATAATGGAGAGAGCCTCCGAGCTGCCTCAAATTAGTATAAAGTGATTGCATTCTTCATGCTCAGAAATGAAGAAGTCTCACAGCTGCCTGTTAATCTATTCCAGTATAGTGAAGATATAGATAGTTTTGTTTACTAAATTAATGTACACATTATTTATAAATGGAATGGATTACTTTAAAGGTTGATAGACACTGAAATATTATTATGAAATAGTATATCCTGTATGTACATCCAGGTGTATACTGTAACGTGCATTGGTGGTTGTGTTGCAATGTAGCTTATGTCAGGTATATTTGCTCATGTGTGCCAACAATCTGTAGTTCAGGGGAGAACTTCCCAGTTAAACATCATAAACAGTATGTTCCTATGAACCATGACAAGCGAAGCCTTACTGTCTTCAGTGTGGGTAGTACAGTGCAAGTTTACTTGAACACTACTGTACTGTAGTAGCAATATGGTAGAGAACTTGTGTTTGTACAGTAGGACTATCTACAAGTAGCTTTGCATTGTATGACCCTTCCCAAGCTGGGCAGGTGGCTGTAAGTCTGCAAATGATGCAGCTTTATTTATCCATGACAAGTTGGAGACAGTTTTTTTTAAGGGTTTATAGTACTTAAGGTGATCATAGTTTTATAAGAGTGAATTAACTAACGAAGAATCTCCTTTAACATTGTGCCATATAACATGCTAAGTCACACTTAGTTTCTAAGATGCTGCCAGCATAATTAATAATACTCAAGAGTGAATATGTTGAGAGAATTTGCTGGATTTGATTACTTAGTTGTAGAGACATAGTTTGTTGTTTTAGCTTTTTTATTAGTATGAGTAGATACAGAGCACTGTAGTCTTCAGTAGTATTTAACAGTTATTTCCATGACTTAAATTATATCCCGACACTCAGGAAAGCAAGCCGAGCAAATTTTCTCATCGTTCTACAGCATATGCAGCTAACTGCAAGCTTCCAATATTCATCTTCATATTATGTAATTCCGATGGTCCACAAACTTGCCTATTCTTGCTGCTACACCCTTATCCTAGAACCTTTTGTAACATAAACACAGATAATAAGAAGTGGCCTTTTCAGTACATCTATATGGAAACAGTACTGAGTACTGGCATACATGCATACAGTTCTAGTTAAATTATATATATTTCAATATACTGTACATTAATAATTTGTATGCACAGTACAGTATATTATCAATGTGCCTATGACAGAATGCAGTGGAGCAGGAAAAGACAGGGAGGATTTCAAGTTTTAGTTCATTACTATGCTGAAATTCACATTGCTGTGTTATAGCAATTGCAAGTGAACAAGAATGATTATAGTTTGTCTTGTTTTCCTCACTTTAAGACTGGTTCTTCAGTCTTCAAATTAAGCTGGCTACTAGCTTTCCTGCAAAAATTTAACAAATGAATATATTAAGGAAAGGTTCGTGGTGTGGGTGGTAATTTATTGTTCTTTAACAAGAGTTTTTCTGTTTTCATAATGGTCTTGCACTTGTATACTGTTACTGGTACTTTTCCGTGATTTAATGGTATTGACTGTTCTATTGTTATTTATTAAACAGAGCCAGTACCAAAGTTGTTATCTCTGCATGAACTAAAGAGTAAGTTCATTTTGGTTCTTGTTAGTATGTATTATGTCTTTGTTTAATATAAATGGTTTAAACCAAATTGTGCACATTGGTTCAAGGTTATAAAAAATTGAATATAATGTGAAGTTGTTGCAGAGATGACAAATAATGAATCACCTTTAATTTAAGTAAATCCTCCTTGTGAGCCATCGGGGTTACTCTGTTGCTCATAACCCAGTAACTATAGGGTAGAGGTGCTTTCTGTGGTTCATATTAATGCAAGGTGCTGTGATCTGGGGACAGTCTGTGAAATAGGGCAGCTGCCAGTGTAAGCTAATGATGGTTTAGAGGACAGTAGAAATCATAGCCAGTGCCCTCTTTTTTCATATTATCAGAAATTGGCTGTAAGTAAAGTAATTATATTATACGAGTAAAAAGAAAGGGAAAATGGTTCATCAGTACCTTCAGAATTCCTCAATAGTATTTTATGACACCTACTTTAACTTGTATATTTGATTGTGATATTGCAAATTATAATTTAAATGTTTGATTTTGATAGTAATACATAAATTTGTACAAAATATATTACAGTACAGTATTTGTAAATAGAGTTGTTAAATAAGAATGCTGCTATGTGTGAATTGTGTGTTGAGTATTAAATGTGTTTTATCCTTCAGTGAAGGTAAATACCTCATTAAAAATAGCTATTAAGTTCTGAATAGTGTTGTAGATCTAGGATTATTTTCTGAAGTTAGCTATATTACAATTAAATTAATCCTTATTACAATACTGTACTGCATATTGGCCAAAATTCCAGAAGTTAGTGAGACTTTGCCCCTAACAATATTGTAAGATGTTAAGGGGCACTCTCTGCCCATATTTAAAATTTATTTTGTGCAATACAGTTTAGTCAGAAATGTGATGTTAAATGTGTGCTGTGTTTTCTTGTGCATGCTTCATATAGAATGCTCAGCAGTACATTATTTCATGCCTCATGGTCAATTTAATCTGTAGCTACATGATTTACTGTTAACCCTATCTTCTACTTAGTATCGTAAAGTCTTGCAATTAATTGCTTGAAAATTGGAGGGCACAGCTGTGAAATACTGTGGTTTATAGTGACCAAGTCACTGCCGTAATACTGATTGTCCAGGGTTGTGTCATTATTGTCAGTTTCTCTCCACATGAAGGCAAACATGTGTAAATGATGTGTGTGTGTGTGTGTGTGTGTGTGTGTGTGTGTGTGTGTGTGTGTGTGTGTGTGTGTGCACACATGCACATAAGTGCATGCATGCCTGTGTGTGTGTGTGTGTGTGTGTGTGTTTCAGATGAGTTGCATGTATTGTAGGTCAAGCCCGGTACTGTATTAGGGTATTTAATATCAGTGTGTGAGATACAGAATATAGCCTTCCCAATACTTTTTGAAATATGAATAGTTTTGCTCTCTGTTTAGAGCTAAGTTTTTATTTGGCAGTTAGCTCTCACAAAGCAACTTCTTTAATACAGTGTATGGGAGATGATGCATCTAGTGACAAGCATGTACTACATCCTTGATATCTTGAGTCTAGTTGCTTATCATATTAGTTTTTTCTTGCTACTATATAACAGTTTCATTCAGCTTGAGAGAGACTTTTCATTGTGAAGAGGTAAGTTAAGGCCATATTTAATACCTCAGATTCTGAAAGTCTCTCCAATGCTGAATGAAATCGTCTCTAGATAGCAAGAATGATATAATTGATTGAAGGGGTTCAAAAATGAATGGCTTCATGCATGTGTTGAGAGCACAGTTCAGTACTAGGTTTTTGACTTAGGTTCACCGGGTATGTCGCTGGCTCTTGTTGTACTGGTGAAACAATATTGGCATAACAAACATCTTCCGCCTGTCGTACCTAGAGTGGTTTTGACCTAAGGATGTTTATATATTAACAACAGGTTGAATAACATCTGACCATAAAATGCCCTCATCTGTGTAGCATTCGAACCTGACACAGATGAGGGTGCTTTACAGTACGACGTTATTTGACCTAAGGATGTTTGTGTGTGTGTATGTGTGTGTGTGTGTGTGTGTGTGTGTGTGTGTGTGTGTGTGTGTGTGTGTGTGTGTGTGCACATTTGTGTGCTTGCATGCATGTGTATGTGTCATTCATTATTTTCTTATGTTGCTTTTTACTGTTTCAGTTCAAACAAGATGTCACAATTCATCGCTTGTTTTTATTAATTATAGTTATATATACATATATATATATTTTTTGCATATCACATTGTTTCAATTTAGAATTTGTTTCCATTGTTTTTAGCATTAGCCTTTAAGTTTCAGGTTAATCTATGATTAATTTGGATTTTTGTTAAAATGTTTATTTTTGCTTTCGTACTTTTAGTAAGCCGTAAGAGATACATTACAAAGTTATGCATTTTGGTCAGGTATTTCTGTAGAAGTTTATCAAACATTTTGTTGGTTTAGAGATCAAATTATATTGAACTAGTTGCATGGTTGACATTGTTTCAGCACCGAATTATTCCTTGTCGATGGCAGTGCATCTATTTCAGTCTACAAATTATAAAATTTAGCTTTGATAATTGAGTAAAATACATTTCTTCAATTACACCAGAGCTCCTTAACATTATGGCAATTTATCCTGCAAGCAGTAATCTCTGTCAAGAGAAATTTAACATAGGAGTGTGTTTTAGTCCTAGAAAAGATCCTTGATTTACAATAACAAGCATTGACAGTAAAACTGCTTCCTGCAAAAGTTGATAGTAAGTAGAAAGGTAGCAGAAGTTAAGTTGCATATCACCTACTGTACGTATACATATCTAAACTTATCTCTTCAAAACACACACAAAGCTTAGGAGTGATGATACTTATCAGTGCATACAAAACTTGACCCATTCGTTATTATGGTGCTATTTTTGTTTTATTCTCACTACATTCAGACTACTCTATTCAACTTAGTAGAGAATTGAATGTTAAAGGATTCAGTGTAGACTGCTGGCTACTTTCTTCAACAAATGTAGGTTTCAGATTACCTTTTTCAGATTAAGTGATACCTTTGAAGATGAGTGAGATATATATATATATTTTTTTTCATATGAAGGATTCTTCCTAAGTTGAATGTAATCAGTTGGAGGTAGCATGAGAAAAAAATGACGATTATAGTAAAGGGGCTCCGAAAGAAGTAGCATATTCCTCAGTGAGAACAAGGACTGATTTCACTTACCATATTGCATGAAAGCTAGAGATAACCTAAAAAGAGTTTGTCATTTATGTACTGGCCAATTATTATTGATTCATCCACATAGGCAGTGCAGTCTAAGAGTATTTTAAGCTATAAACATGTCTGCATTCATGCTTGACCATTATCTACATCGTAACTGGAGAGTCACAAGTGATATTAACCCTTACTTTTATGTGCCCACTTTGTTTATTTGATTGTTTTCCCATTTGTTGAGGATGCATTGATTACTGGATGTTAGGATGTGAGAATGAAGTGAGAAAATGAATCTTGCAACTGTCCATTTGTACAAAACAAAGCTTATTTTTACCCAAACGTGTAAGTCTCTGAAACATTTCATACTATTGCTAGACTATATTAAGAATACTGTACTTGCAACTTTGAAAATAACTATGGCTGTGGCCTTGTAGAACTGAAAATTTGCATCCAGAATATTTCTGGTCAGTTGTAGCATGCATGCATGACAATACAGTAAGTTCATTTTTAACCCACTGATCCTGAGGATCTTTTTCATTTTACACTTGCCATCTCCTTTAACTATTTCATTCAGTTTAGAATAGACCTTTCAGTCTGTTGGCATTAGAGATAGCCTTAACTCACCCCTTCAGTGTAACAGGATTTTCTTAGCCCTTTCAATCCTGTGATGTCATTTTACAGTTTTATTCTTGCCACCTCCAGGTGATTTTATTGAAATTAGCAGGGACTTCTATTATAGAGAGGGTTAATGAAGGCTGTAGTTAACCCCTGTAATACAGTACATTTCAAGTCTCTCCTGAGCTTAATAAAATCATCTGGAGATGGTAGTTAAAAAAATAATGACTATGTCATCAGACTGAAGGGGATGAGTTAAATAATATTGTCAGGTAGCAGCAACAAATACTAACTCAATTGTCACCCATATTTATGGGTTTGATCACTCGAATCTACTGTATTGATGTGGGAAGGCTGAATTTGCATTGTGATTTTCTGAGTCAGTCTTGGAATCATTACAAGGCAGTATTGTGATCCTACATTAACTCTTGTAGACCAGTTATATATTTTTCACTGTATTTTTGCTCTCCAGACAGTTTTATTTAGCTTTAGAAAGACTTTTTGAAATGGAGAGGTTAGCTATAGTGATAATTCATTCCCTTCATGAGAAGAGGTCAGCCCAGAACTGAATAAGGCCATCTGGAAATATCAAGAGGAAATCAGTAATTTATGTCCACAAATTGAAAGGGTTAAGCTTCTTTTATTAATTAGAGACAGAGTACTTGAAGACAGTACTTATAATGGGATAAATGGGTATGTTGTGTATCTAGGGGTAACCATAATTCATTTTTTGTGTAAAAGTATACCTTCTAGTGTTCATTGCAATATAATCTATCCATATATTGCCAGATGCCTTAAGGGGTGGTCGCAAACAAATTGCCTCCTTGTCACTCTGTCCCCCACCATTTCACTGCCCTGCTTCCAGCTCACACCCCCCTCTCTCATATACCTCTCCACTCCATCCCTCCATCTCATCCTTGGCCTCCCCCTCGCTCTTCCCCCCCTCCACTTCACTCACACACTCCTCATCAGTTTCTCACTCTCCATCCTTTCCACATGGCCAAACCACCTTAATGTGTTTCTCCTAATGCTTCCTGTCACATCCACATCCACACCACAACGCTCCTTCACTTCCTCATTTGTCATTCTCTCTCCATGTGACTCCACATGCTCCTCTCAAATAACTCATTTCCACTTCTCTCACTCTTGACTTGTATCTCTCCAACAAGGTCCAAGCTTCACTTCCATACATTAGAGTTGGTATCACAATACTCTTATGTAGCAGTTTTTTCACTTCCATACTGACTTCCCTGTTTCTTATCACTGCTTTCAAGGAACCAGCAACCTTTCTTCCCTGCTGCACCCTTTCAAGCACTTCACCCTCTAAACTTCCATCTTTACTCATCACACTACCCAAGTACTAAATGCACTCACATTCTCCATATCCTCCCCATCCAATCTCACAGTACATTCACTGACTTCACTTCTCTCAAAGACCATCACTTTACTCTTCCCTACATTCACCTTTAGATTCCGTTTCTTACATGCTCTCCCAAACTCATCTATCAAGCCTTGCAGCTCCCCTTCGTCTTCACTTAACAACACAGTATCATCTGCAAACAACAGTACAGGGAGTTTCCAAACACTGCCCTCTCTCACTAGGGCCGCTCCAACATCCACTGCCCTACCTTTTACCTCTTTTATAACCCTATCCATATACAGATTGAACAGCCATGGAGTCATGACACATCCTTATTTCAATTCAACCTTCAAGTGGAAAAATTCACTCAGTTCACCATCCACATGCACTGCAGCCTTAGCACCCTCATACATACTCTTCACGGCCTTCAACAACTTCCCATCTACTCCACATATTCTTAATATTTTCCACAATCCTTGTCTATCCACCCTGTCATATGTTTTCTCCAGATCCATGATGGCTACATACAATTTCTTTCCCTTCTCTAGAAATTTTCCCACTAAAGATCTAAGAATGAATATCTGATCTACACAGTCTCTTCCCTTCCTAAAACCTCCCTGTTCTTCTCCAACTAATTCCTGTGTTATTTCCCTAACTCTGTCAATTAGTATCCTACCATATACTTTTCCTATTACACTAAGAAGGCAAATGCCCCTATGATTACCGCACACTTCTTTTTCCCCTTTCCTTTGTACAGAGGAATGATTATACCTGACTTCCAATCCTCCGAGATTCTACCTTCCTCCTAGGCCAATCTGCACACCTTCCACATCCATTCTGTTACTAACTTCCCCCATGCTTCAGCATTTCACCACACACTCCATCAATTCCTGGGGCTTTCCCCATTTTATATTTCTTCATTACTTCCACAACTTCCATCCTACTGATTTCTTCCTCTCTTCCCACATCCCTCCTTCTCCCAGCCATTTTTCAGCTGCTTATACTTGCATTACTTTCATTCTCTATGTTCAACAATTCATTAAAGTGTTCTCTCCATCTGTTCACTTTTTCTCCCTTCTCCACTAGTAATCTGCCATTTTTATCTTTCACTCTCCAACTGACTTCTTTGGCACACTGTCTATCTCTCTTTACCTCTTTCCAGAACATTTTCTTACATTCTTTCCACTTTACACTCAAATTCCTTCCAAATTCCTCATCCACTCTCTTCTTACTCCCTTTTACTAATCTTTTCACCTCCCTCCTCCCTTAATTCCATATTGTTTCTGCAAGTGAGGTTTGAAAAGAAAAGCTTATACAGAAAGTTCATGTTACATGTTGTCATTTTTTATATTGTTTCTTGTTAAGTCTACATCAATTTACATAAAAATTCCTTATTGTATTTGATTGCCACTTATAAAACTGAATTACCAGTTTCTCCCAGCTTTAACACATCACCAACTCAAAAAATGAAGTGGCATTGCAAATGTGATGAAATATGACAGTTGATCCTCTCACATCCATACAACTTCATCTTTGCCCTTTTCGCTACATAACAGTCCATCTTACCCACTTTCCCACATTCCACAAACATAGACTTGTTCCTCCAGTGTTTCATTATTTCAGGCTAGACCACAATGTGACCATCTCCATTCTCAGCTCTAGTATCAGCACAAAATACAGGTCATGAACAATCCACTCTACCATCACTGTAATGCAGCCTCACACACCTCATCACATCTACCTACCCAATGTATGTCTTTATCAAAACACAGACAGTCCTTCATGGCTTGTAACAACATAAATCATCATCGTTCTTATGATCACCCTGACCCAATTTTTAAAATATTACACTATTTGGGATGGTGATGGTGATCTCAGTGGGGACACAGTTTACTAGAGTAAGGAATCCTCCCTCAACCTTGGATATAGGCTTGACAGCATATGTACGTGCCAGCAGTCATATGTATGTGATGTGATAATTCCAGGATTGATTTAGATAAAGTTGAGGGTCATTTCTGTTTTGCTGTTGTTATGCAGTTCAGTAATTGGCTGATGAACTGCACTCTCCCAGAGCTGACAGATATCATCTAGTAGTAGTGAAAATAGAAGAGAACAACATTTCTGTACTGAAGAGATGATTGGAATTACTGTACCAGTATAGCAAACCCTTTCACAACGAGAAACCTCTCTGTAGCATAGAAAAATTATTTGGTACTGGCAAGAATAAAATGAAAAATGTATCTTTGTATGACAGGGGTGCTGAAACCTTTCAGTCACTGAGGCTTTGAACAAGTCTGAACCTGTGCATGATACTGAAATTTTCGTAGAATATTATCTTTGAAACATGATTCATCCCCTATCTCCTTGTTTTAAATCTTCTTTAATACTTAAGAACCTTACATTTTGCACTTATGCAGAAATGCAGTATCCCAGAAAATGGCAGTAGCACAGGATTCCTTTACTGTGTAGCCAGTATGTCACTACTTCATCAAAAGGTTCAATAATCTTCATAATCAATAACATCAGTTGCTAATGCATTACTTTAATATTGTCATTAAATTTTTATTTGGTTATTTATCCTTTCACAGTTTTATTACCTGAGATCTTTATTTTATAATTGTCAAGGAAGATATAACTGTGTAACAACAAGAGAGCTAAAGGGAGCAATTCAAGTGATATGAACTTTCTGCCTCAAGTAAAATGATCAGACCTGAAGCTGATCAGACCCAAAGTAAATGTCATTAAACAGCCTCGAGAATTTCAGCAAAAAAGCATAATATGTAGTCTTCTCATTGGTTAGCCAGCATAGCAAAGTAGTAGAAAAATACATTATACTGTTTTTCTTTCAGTTCAATGTTATCCTACATGATTCTCCAGTTTTACATGGGGAGTTGTATAGTAAGAATCTTTGTATTTCGAAGGAAAAGAAAGGAAACTGATTTCTTACATTCAATGAATCATATGCAAAATGATTATGTTTTGGAAAGAAATAATTAAGGTAGTGTGCTAGAAGTATGTGTTGTATCAGTTGTAGAGTATGATCATTTCAGAATCAGCCCTCAAGCTTTTGTAACCCAGTAATCATAATTAATATTGTAGTTACATTCAGGACTCAGGACTTGGCACACAGTATTAAGCATCAACAAGGGCATCTACTTGATCACTGTTTTTGGGGTATAGTTTTTTTTTTTTTTTTTTAGGTAAAAAAAAATATATCAAGATATTGGAAAGAATTGCTGTAAAACATTACCAGTCTCAAAGAGAATTGGCTAATCAGAAAAATAAGACCTGTTTAAGGGGAAAATACTTTCTTAACGAGAAAATCCTACCCAACATGAAATAATCTGTTGACATGCTGTATGTTCCATTTTGGGATACTATAGTCAAAGGAATTTTAATTATGAGGTTTCTAGGTTCCTTTGTGAAGTAGAGTGTCTGGGTTCTGTTCCCATTATTATCCTTTGAAATGTGAATCGTAAATAGTTGAAATAGTGAAGTGGTGAAGTGGGCAATGAGAAAGCTGGGGTTGGAAGAGTGGCTGGTTAGGGTGGTTATGGCCATGTACATGGGTGCTCGCACCCAGGTAAGAGTGAATGGAGTTTTGAGTGATGAATTTCCCGTGAATGTTGGTGTGCATCAGGGGTCAGTTTTGAGTCCCTTGTTGTTTATCATGGTGCTTGAAGCCCTCTCACGTGACTTCAGAGATGGACTCCCATGGGAGATGTTGTATGCTGATGATTTGGTGTTGATTGCGGTGAATGAAGGGGAGGCTGAGGAAAGATTTAAGAAGTGGAGAGATGGTATGGGGTACAAGGGCTTAAGGGTAAATGCAGATAAAACAAAAGTGATGATATCTAGGGTTGGTGACGGTACAATCAGAGAAGAGGGAGAGTGGCCATGTGCAGTTTGCCACAAGGGTGTGGGAAGTAATTCCATCTTGTGTAGTGTTTGTGATAAATGGGTGCACATGAGATGTAGCAGTTTTAGAGGTAGACTGCGAGATAATGCTGATTTCATGTGTGCGGCGTGTTGGGGAGAGCAGGTGGAGATTGTTAGGCGTGAGAGGGTTGAACTTGCAGGTGAGTCTCTTGAGTGTGTGGAGGAGTTTTGTTATTTGGGAGACATGTTATGTGCCGGAGGTGGGGCTGGAGTTAGCTCGGTTGCTAGAGTGAGAAGTGGTTGGAAGAAGTTCAGGGAGCTGTTGCCTCTCCTGACATTGAGAGGACTCTCCTTACGTGCTAAGGGGTCTTTGTATGCAGCATGTGTTAGGAGTGTGATGCTGTATGGTAGTGAGACCTGGGCAGTAAAGGAAGAGGATATTCGCAGGTTTAAACGTACAGAAATGACAATGATTAGGTGGATGTGCAGTGCGTCCCTGCATGCAAGGCCTGGGGGGCTGGGTTTACGATGGAAGAGTTGAGGGGTAGGATGGGACTGGAGTGTATTGGTGTTGTGATGAGGAGAGGTAGGCTGAGGTGGTTTGGACATGTAGAGTGGATGGGGGATGATAATTGGGTACAGAGGGTGAGAAGTGTTAATACTGGGGGAGGGTTTGGGAGGGGTAGACCGAGAAAGACATGGGACGAGGTCATTAAGTGTGACTTAAGGGTTAAGGGACTGAACAGGGAGGCTGCCAGTGATCGAGCAGCGTGGAGAGCCGCCATTAGGTGACCAAGGCCGACACATGCAAGCATGTTGGAGCCTTCAAAAACGAAACGAGTTATGCACCTCTCTCTTTACATATCAGAAGTAGGGTTAATCTTTCTAGGCACTAGACTGAAATATTCTCTTAAACAGCAATGTTCAATTGGTTAACATCTAGATTCCTATGACTCACTCAGCTGAATAAAATGCACGCATTGTTCTGACATGGAAACTGTTAATGATGATGGTATAAACACTCTCAGACTACCTTAGTAACTCAGCTGAATAAAATGATCTGACTTTAGTGGGAATAGAGTGCTAGGGTTGCCTAGGCCCTGAGAGAGTTAATTAGATGAGACGACTTCACTATATATTTACTCTACATGCAAATCACCCCATGTAAATTTATGTAATCACTGCTAGTTATGTTAGAAACAATTGGTCCCAGTTACAGAAGTGCATTTTATATGTCCGTCTTAACCCTTACACTCCACCGATGTATTTTAAACTTTATTCTTGCAATTTTCAGGTTATTTTATATGACTGAAGCGAGACTTTTAAACTAGTGGAGTTAGATACAGCCATTATTACAGTAACTCATTCATGACTAGCGATATATCTTATTTTGTAAAATCATCTAAGGGTAGCTTGCTTAAAGAAATACAGCTATTCATACCGAGGATGTTACATATTTTATGTATACAAGGATAAATATTATTTAACATTATGATGTGTAGGTTTTGGAAGATGTGAGATTTTTTTATTGAAAGTGAAGGCTGGTCATAAGTACACTACTTTTCAATACTATTGGCTACAGTTAATCATCATTTAAAGTTACTTTATGTGAAGTAGTTTCATTATTAAATACAGATGGATTTAGATATACAGTATTCTTCACTTAAAGTAGCTCATAATTTCATATGAAGTTGTTTAAAAGTTAGAAATACCATATATGCTGGCATATAAGTGAATATTTTCAGCATTAAAAAATCTCAAAAACTAGGTGTTGACTAATACGCCTAGCATAAAGTTGTCGATACATGGCAGAAATGAAAATAAGGCCATGGCATATATCGAAGGAGGTAAGTGACACTACCAGCTGGCCAGCAGACACACGCTAACCTACTAATTCTATCATGCTAGTCTTGTCCCGAAACTTTTATAACAAATCCAAGTTTTGTGTACTGTACTACAGTAAAATCTCCATAAGTCGGAACCTTTATAGTCTGGATTACACTTAAGTCTGCATGGCATATGATGTGCATTGATGAAAATAATTTAAAATATTCAAAAAAATCATCGTAAAAATCCTAGAAAAAACCCCTAAGTCGTAAACTCTCATCTAGTGGAAACCTAATCTCTGCATGACACACTAGGTTGATCTTGTTTTAGCATGTTAGGGCCCCGTGAATCAACATGCAGCCTCCTAAACAGTATCCTTAGAGTTGCCTGTGCAAATTTTCTGCATTGACTCTGATAGTGATTAATTTTGCATACAATAGTTTATAAAGGGTAAGTGTTCTTAAGGCCTGTATATAAAGTGTAAGGTAATGGAATTGTGATTATAGTTAGAAAATGTTGCTCAGAAGTGAAAATGTTGCATAGAAGCAATCATGAGCTCCCCCCCGACACCTGTATATCCTACTAAAAAGTCCTCCTTTTGCTTGGATTACACCCTCAGCAAATATGGTAAGTGATTTTTTTCTGGTTAGTCAGGAGGCCTCACACTTTCCATACTTCGGAATTTCAGTGAAGTCGGAGTTGCCTCAGCCCCTATTATTCTGACTTAAAGAGGTTTTACTGTACTGTATAGTACTTCTTACCTGGTTAATTTTTGCAGCTGAGACAAAGTTTTAATAAAGACAAGTCATGGTTACCAGTAATTACTGGTGGTTACACCTTAAATGTGAGAAGTATCCTATGCTGTGCACCCTTCCACGAACGCAAACACTGTCTGGATAACGGCTATTCGAGACGGTGAATCTGACACGCTATTACCGTAGCTTTCCATGGACAGAGATGATATGCGTTTTGAACAGTTTTGCTACAGTAATTGGTTGCACACCACATTTGTAACAGTCGTGTAATGGAAATTCTAACCGAATAACTGACAATTTTATATTTTTGCTGACAAAGCTAATATAGAAAGAACGACTGAGTTATGGAAATTACCGGTATGGAAACTACCATAGTGGAGTCTAACATGGACAGTTGATGCAAAGGCAATAACAAGCTCAAATTTACAAACTTGCCTGTGCCTACTGATCACACACTTACTGATGACCATTTCGTCACTGGTGCACCCCAATATCTGTCATCACCCCAACGCATGTTTATATGTGTAGCATATGAGTGATACCAACAGGTAAGAAACATCGGTTTATGAGTAATAACAAATGAAACTTGGGCAGTTATTTAGCAGAGACACAACACTGACATACTGTAGTTACCGGAAGAACTAATTCTAGCAACTTAACCTTATACAGTACTGTCCTGGACTTTGTACATGTTTGGTGCTTGTAAACTTTTGCTGTTTGGTTCTAATGACGTCAACTGTCTCCTGGTTAACACATACAAATTCTTGACTGTCAGATGGAACTGGTGCCTCCTTACTTTGGGGGTTGACTTGAACAGTGAATATAGGCCTAAAGTTTTAGGGGTCGACTTATATGCCAGATCAACTTATGTGCCAGCATATACGGTAGAGTGTTCTTGTACTTTGAATCCATTAGTCAAAAGCATTTTTTCATCCAAATTAGTGTTTCACCAGTATTTGTCATGGACTTCAAATGAGGACTGATTTTATATTGTTTGTAGTACGATTTGAGACGAGTGCTTTAGTGAAGACTAAATATCGAACTTTGCTGGACAGTTCTATTTTATTAAGATCACGGTACAATAAAGAGTGTTTACAGTCTTGCTAAGTTTACCGAAGTTATTGTTTCTAAATGGCTTAATATACCGAGATGCAATAGTTCTTTCATATGAAAGTGCATGAAAACTTTGGGTTACCCCTTCATGTGAAAAAAATTGCACACAATATGTGAAGCTGTTTGCACACATTAAATCACTGTAAGCCCAATAAGACTTTGTGAACCCCCTGTATTGTGTTTTTCCATTCTTAGTATCTGGCAATACTTAATGTGGTCAAAACAGTTGGTAGAAGATGAGTAATTAAACCTTTCAGTACTTCATTTCTCTGCTGCTACTTTATTTTATTAAGTTTTGGTGAGACATTTTGTAATAAAGGGAGTTCATGGAGATAGCACAGTATAAGGTGAATTAGTAATATGTGTTCGGTGGAAAATTAACTTACAAAACTAATCTGTGGATTGTTTAATGACAAGTTGCAATTTTCTTTTGAGTCTTTGTACATTTGAAGTATAGTTTAAAGGTATAGGGACATGGTACTCATATTGGAAGAACCATTCTTTGACTTACAGCACAGTCCTGTACACTCAGTTATCAGGAAGTACACTATAAAGTTCTCTACTATGTGCATTTCATCATTTTCACTCATGTTTATTTAGAATTTCTCAATAATTTGTACCACAGAAAGCTGCAAGATCTTCCACTTAGGAGAGTTCCATGCAGTATGGTCTACTGTATTGTTTGTCTTTAGATGAACCTTGTTAACCTCAGTATCAAGCTGGAACACTGCATATTAGTAATCTAGAATTAAAATTTGCTGCCAGCTTCTTTTACATTCTGATATACTACTCTGTGCCAATTTGGTTTACTAGTCACTCTCAGAAATGAAGACGAATTATCTGTGAACATTAGTAGAGCCTTATAGCTGATGCAACATGAAATGTTGTTTATATATTTGTTTTTATGTGTATAGAATACATTTTTACCAAGACAATTGTAGTTGAATATTTTGTTACCAGTAGATAGTTTTTTACAGTGGATAATGGGTACTAGGAGACGTGATGCAGGACTTGGGCTCATATTCTCATTAGCTCTGGAAGCTCTCTAGCACCTCTTCCATAGCATTATATTTTGCTTGTTACACCTCATTATTCCCTTGTCTGTTGCATGTCTTTTTGATACAAATATAACTTGCATAAACAACTTACAAGGGATTATTCACAAGCTATATGTGAAAAATAACCTGGAAAGGAAGAGGTGCTAGGCAACCTTCTTAACTGATGAGAATACAACCCGTGAAGTTAGGAATGAGGGAGAGGCACTTTTTAGTGGCCAGTGCTGGAGGCTTCAAGTACAGTACACAAATTATACAAATGACCAGACAGTGCATTGTATATTTTTTGCTTTTATGTTTTCTGTTGATTATATATGACAATTTTGCTGCAAAGAGTGAAAGATTACTGTACTGATGTAGTGTTCTGTACCACTTTATTCTCTGGGTAGCAGAGGTATTTCTGTGCTGATACTTGGATTAGATATGAATTTATTACAGTTATAAGTTGGAAAAGTAACTTTAATAATCTACAGTCACACTTTGGCAATCACCTGTAGTATTACCCTATAGCATGCAAACAACCTTGGTATTTGCAGTCAGTGATGCAGTTGTCGTCCTAGTGTTATATGAAGATTATTTACAACTGGCAGAATATAATGTCATTCTTAGTCATGTTTTAGTTTTGACTTGGATATTTTTACTTTCTACAGTGTATTCACCAGATCCTGGAAGGATAATTTTGTTTTAGACTATACTTGTATCTTGTATTGATCCCATAGACATGCATTACATGATGTTTCCGTTTTTACTGAGGAAGCCATACCAGGGTGAATAATATTTGACAGTATTGTAATCATCCTTGACTGGCAGTTGAAGTAGATGCGCTTTCAGTATGTTTCCTGATTCAACCCTTTCAGTGTGATGATACTTATGAATCACTAGACTAGCATTGCTAAACTTGGGTACTCACTTATATTTTATCCTTGATACCCAGTTCATTGGTTGCTTTGTTAATATTGTCCTACTTTCATACTTTCTCTTTCCTTGTTTCTTAATTCAACCTCACCACATCTTTAAGTGGGAAAAGGGTCATGATGATGATGATGATGATGATGCCATAAAGTTAATTCAGTATAACAAAGATTTTTGATGGAGACTGTCTCTAGTCTTTTCACCAGGAGAGATTTTTCATGTGCTGTACAAAATCATCTTGGGATAGCAGGAGTAAAGTAAAAGTGCATCATTATATTGAAAGGGTTAAAATTGCCATTAGTACCTTGCCACTAATTTTTGCTTATGCATTTTTTTCCCTAAATCCATGATATTATGATGTTTCTTGGATATTGTGCATGGTGTATGGCATCAGAAATCCCAGATTTTATACAGCGTATTCACCCTCATTCACTCACATAAACCAACATAAATATGTTTCTTATTCTCTTTTTCTTCACTTACTGATAATTGCATGAATGTTATATCCTACCCATCCTGTTTTTCTCAACTGTAATTCCATTTTACCAGCCTGGTTCATAATGCAGCAATTACTGTATGACTGGAACCCACTTATGGTCTCTCTCTCTCTCTCTCTCTCTCTCTC
>JAGKTI010000372.1:21172-62522 GCA_018397915.1 Birgus latro
CTCTCTCTCTCTCTCTCTCTCTCTCTCTCTCACTCTCTCTCTCTCTCTCTCTCTCTCTCTCTCACTCTCTCTCTCTCTCTCTCTCTCTCTCTCTCACTCTCTCTCTCTCTCTCTCTCTCTCTCTCTCACTCTCTCTCTCTCTCTCTCTCTCTCTCTCTCACTCTCTCTCTCTCTCTCTCTCTCTCTCTCTCACTCTCTCTCTCTCTCTCTCTCTCTCTCTCTCACTCTCTCTCTCTCTCTCTCTCTCTCTCTCTCACTCTCTCTCTCTCTCTCTCTCTCTCTCTCTCAGAATTTTAATCTTTACTGCCTGCTGACTTGTTTATTTCTCATACAGGAAATTCTTCAGAACATATGTTGATATTTGTTTTGACTCTCAAGTCGGTATGTCATTTTAAGCCTTACAGTATCTAATGTTGTATGTAATGAGAAATTATAGAACAAAATATGATACACATAGGATTAATCGTCCTCTACTCATTAACTGTAAGTAACCAGATTTTTAAAATAAACACATTTCACACAAATCCATACACATTAAAAATTTTAGCATGAATGAGTGGATCAGTAATTGAGAGAGAGAAAAAATATACAGTGTTTGTTGTTTATTTATATATTTGCTTTGCAGTTACCAGATTTATCATAAATACTAATGTGCAGTTTGTTTTGTGTTAAATTCTAGTGCTGAGTTTTCTTTGAATTTAATACTCTGTAGTGACTACCACATTTCGGTCTTCAGTGTTGATATAACTGCCGACTTACACAGTGAAAGGCTATTTTTTTAAGTTGCAATGTGTTTTATATAGACAGGATTGTTCTGTATTTCAGTACTTTCTCCCATTGTTCTGGGAAGTCATTTTGGATTCATAATTGTCCAGTATTTGAATGGCCTTAATACACAGTCTCGATAACGCAGTACTGTATAGTGCAGTTAATTGACCAAGCCTGGATTCTTTTTAATTCCAGGATTTGCCTGTTGTATGCTAAATATTTTTCAAGAGTACTGTAATAAGTTTTAGAAGGAACACTCAGTAATATTAAGCATCAAGTGAGTAGACTGTATCTGTTGAGACCATTACTGCTTCAGTTGGATAATTTTGCTGTTGGTGGTTAGCACTCTTTTGGGGACCTAAACTTCATAACAGTAGTGACTGAATGCACCCCAGGTAACAGTTTCTTTCCTCCCCTCTCCACTGCAAGGGATGGTGTGCTATATACTGAAACAAAAATTCCAGGAGACAGAATGATGTATGTTTAATGCTTAATATTCAAGTGTAATGAAACACCATTCAGACCTGCAGTGGCAAGGTAGGCTTTGATGACTCCCTGTAAGCTTTGATGACTCCCTATAAGCTTTGATGACTCCCTTTAGGCTTTGATGACTCCCTGCAGGCCTTGTTGACTCCATATAGGCTTTGAATACTCCCTGTAGGGTAAGTTGACTACCTATAAATCTGCTGTGGCAAGGTGGCCTTTGAGACCTTTCTATAGAGGTGCTTAGCTGACCTGATGGCTTATTGTTTATTTGAAACCTTCGTCTTATTAATTACAGTTTGTTTCCATTTAATTCATACACTTCTACGATTCTTCTGCTTTTCATCTTGTTTAAATTGCTTTACTTGCTTGATGTAGGTTGTTCTTTTTCTCTAAAAGTCAGTGATCAGCTTGTAATGAGACTAGGTGCAGTTTCATATATTTTTTGTCCTTGAAAGATATATATTTTTTAACAACTGTGTGGATTACCTAGAACATCTGTTCTTTGTATTGTTTTGTACTCAGTCTTTCAACCATGAATAGGTAGTTTAGTACTGTACAGTATATTCAGAATTCCCTTTGTTTTTTATTTTTATTTTTATTTTCTAATGTGCGCTGAAACATCAGAAACTGATTGTCTTTTTTTTTTTTTTTTTTTGCTCAGGTACACACTACAATATAATTATGGTCATCATTGATAGAGACGCTAGCTGAATCGGCCATTTTTCCATTATTGCGCTCATCTTGTAATTCATGAAAAGCTAAAACATGGGTCAATAACTTCTTCATCACTTTGGAATGGCAGCTCATTCATTATAAAATCTGTCACTACCAATTCAGATTACTGAGTCTTTGTTTTGTCTGTGAAGTAAGTATAAGACTGGGTAGGTGTAACTGAGCCAAAATTGCCATCCTAATTTTACGACAGTGCTTAGTTACTTTGTACAGTAATTAAAGTTATCAAAGGTCTTTGCTTTTCATGTTAGGTATATCCAGGCTAAGTTTTTGCCTATCTGTAGTTTATTCAGAAGCATGGAATGACTTAATGAATGTTCGTTTTGCATTCACTTAGCAACATTCAGTGGTTACTGAATAATAAATTAGATAAATCATGCACCCGCTCAACCTAAATACAAACACAGAAACTAAGTATAGTATGTATAGTAGTCAAAATTATTGTGTTTTGTGGAATATATTACAGGTGATTGGAAAGTGCAGCATACAAGCTCTTAACAGTGATAATATACTGCAGTCACTTTGATGGTAGTATGAAAAATATATACATTTAACAGCTTTGAAAAAAATTACTGAGCAGTGTTGTATTTACCTGGCATTGCTCTGTCCTTTATACAACAGAGGTACAGTAATTTAAATTTTAGTTGTCATCCTTAGTTAGATTAATGGATGATTATGGATGGTGAATACTGTACTGGAAGTCCCAGCATATAGAGATCTACTTTGCATTAACACAGTTTAGCAAAAATTAATTTAGGAGCAATTTTAATCCTGCTACACATAATGGTACAAATGGATTTTCTGTTCAAATGAAAGACGAACATCAGGCATAGCTGTTGTTATGATCATTTAATGAAATACAGTGTGAATGGTTTTTCCACTTCACAATGCACTACAGTACTGTATTGAGATTTAAAAAAAAAATAAATGAATTTCTAACGCACTGATTGTTGTTGTTACCACAGCCAAATATCCCCTGTTTTGCCTCCGCCTTTCCACTTTTTCTGCTGTATCCTTATGCCCTTTATTTATTTATTTATTTTTAATTATGTTATTTATTATTTTTTGCCGTGCATAACACAGTATGCTTCTTTCAGTTTAATGCTGATTGCAGCACATAATGAAATTCATAGCTCATTAAATGCTGTTCATACTGCATCCCAAACTGAGTAATTTCTTGGCCACTGTTTACTTATTCTCTTGACGCTTAGTATTTCTATTATACAGTACATATATATATATATATATATATATATGTATATATATATATATATATATATATATATATATATATATATATAAATCAGCTGTTTACAGTGGTATAAGTATGCATTCTCCAACTCCATAATATATTTAGATAGATAAATAGATAGGTAGATAGATAGATATAAAGTTCATGTCACATTTGAAACCTGTTTAAAGATATTTTGTCCCAGGCTTACCAATTTTGAGACAATTCCCAGGATTTGTAACTATAGTACATTCCTGTGAATTCTCTTACAAAGGGACTTGTTTGTCATCTGTGAAACCCCCTATTTCATTTTTTCAGAGAATGCAAATGAACACACCTTTGACTTATGCAGTGGAATGCAGTATACTGTCTGCCTGTGCAAATATGTAGATAAGCTTTAATATGGCAAAGTGCATTAATTTTTATTCGTTTTTACTTTTAATTATATAGGTTAGTTGTCAAATAGTGGTCATGAAGTTTAATATTGTAGGATTTTGGAAGCCAAAAATTTGTCACCTAGAATTGTGGAGATATATTCAGCTGCTGACCACTGAGGTTAGCTTATTGTTTACAGATACAGTGCATTACTAAATGCTTGAGGAGGTTGATATGATTAAATACTGTATCCTGGAGTTTTCTTACATATATAAGGCAAAATTAAGAGATTAAAGAAAGCTCATATCAGGAGAGAAGCATATTTGTAGAAGTTGACAATACAGAGTATTCTGAATGGTAGAATGCTTGCATGAAGTGTAGAGAACCCTACATGAAAGTACAGACTGTATTCTACTGCAGACCTTATTATGAGAGTGAAGTCAGAGCAGTAAACAGTAATGATTACAGGCTTTAAAAATTATAATTTTCAGAACAATTGCAGCTGTCTGTCCTTCATATTGCCGGTGACCTCTGATCTATTTTGTGCAATGTGTCCAGGCATCTCAAAGTGAATGGCTGATGATTTAGTCTTTCTTTTGTTAATTTTTTTCTTGGAAGGATGAGTTTTACAGGTCCCTAACTATTTGTTCTATCATTTTCACAGAAAGACAAAGCAAGATAGATGATACAGTATACATAAGAGGCTTTTTTACAAGTACAGTATGGTACATTAATACAGTTTCATAGCCAGGTTTTATTAAGTATACAGGATAGAAAATGAACCACGGACTCAGTAAAATATGTAACAAAGAGGCACATTTATCAGGTGTTCAGTGACTGGCAACATTAGTGGTCAGTGGCTAGCTTTAAGTTAGCTATATAGGAGACTTGTGTCTATCTGTCTATCTATAGCCAAACGCCCTAATTCGGTAAGAGAAGGCCACACACAAATTGCCTCCACGTTGTCCTGTGCCCTACCATTTCTCTGCCCTCCCTCCAACTTCCTCCCCCTCTCTCATATACTTCTCTACTCCATCCCTCCACCTCATCCTTGGTCTCCCCCTCTCTCCCCATGTGTACTTTTATATTTAATGACTATACTTGTTCATGAAGTAACTGTCATGACTTTGCTTTCCTACATGATTAGCAGTAGTAAAAAAAAAATAAAAAACTCAGTTCTCTTAATCCCTCCACTCCACTGATGTATTATGTACTTTATTCATGCCATCCTCAAATGCTTCATCATAGATTAGAAGAAATTTTTTGAAGTGGATGGATTTCATAGAACTTTCATTAATCCCTTCACTGTGAGTGGACTCTCCTAAAATGAATAAAATCATCTGCTAGCAGTGAGAAGTAGTAAAATGCTTTTGTTGGCAAGGTATGAATGTAGCCATTTAAATTCAAAAGCATTGAAATGTCACCTTACACCTTGATGATCCCTAGAGTATATTAATGGATATGCACACCTGTACGACAAACCGTCTGGCCTGTTGTCCTCTTTTGAAGATTTTCAGCATGTTGCACTTGACACGTGTCTTGTGTCACGTGCACCATCGAGGTGTGATGAAACCTGTCAAAAACAAATCTTATAGAATGGGACACTCATGTGATGAACACCACACAGTTATCGTCCCTGTGATAGCTGAGATATAAGCTTCTCAAAATCATTACGGTTGGGCCGGGCTGGTTTGGGCCACTCATATGTAAGAAAATGCCACTAATTGACGAGAGACTCGCGGGGCCTTCTCCCTCACTTGTAATAAACTACAGCATGGCATTACTGAGCTAAAGGGATTTAGTGCTTTCGTATCTTAACCATGGGAGAAAAAAAATACTGGATGATCCACATAGCTGGACTATGTTGGTGGGAAGTATACATTAGTAGTATACTGTAGTAATAGTAGCAGTAGCCATAGTTGTGGTTCAAGGTTCATCTGAACATGGGCCTAGTGGACTGAAGGTTGAAGTTGCCCTTCTGGCATCCACCATCCTCCTTGCAGGGGATGGGGATGGTGCTGAGGTTCATTATTAACTGGACAGTGGAACCACATGGTTATGTCAATACCATCATGTGATGGCACTTCTAGCACAAGATAATATACAGTATGTCATTACAGTACTGTATTTGGCAAGCATGTGGTTGCCTGAGGCAGTCTCAAAGCATGTTAAGGTTTCTCAGAGAGAAAGAGAAGAAAATGTTGATTATACAAAGTAAAGGAGTCAATGCACAGACCTTATTGTCATGTCTATTTTTGCAGCAGTTTCAGGTAATTTCATATGCAGTACTGTACTGTTTTACTTAAAATTATCATCGACATCATATGCCTAATTGTCACTATAATAGGAGATGGGTAGCTAGAAATAGGAAAGACAAAGCACAAAAGCAGGATAAATGTCGATTGAGTGCCCAGTGAAATGGACCACATCAGTCACTCATCATTCAAGCTTTCGGAATCTTGCTCCACTCCACAAACAATGGCCATCCACACACTATGTTTTATATGTTAGATTTGTTTCATGAGAATCAGTGAGATGGTGCCATTTTTTTTTCCTCAGCCAAGACAAAATAAAGGTGTAGCCAATGCCATGCTCATCCCTTACATACCTCATTCATCTACAGTATTTTGATTTTTTGTCAGCTTATCTTCCATACCTCACTTTCTCACACATTCATTAAGCATATCCAACTATCTTTTTGTCCTTCAGCGCTTTTTCCCACTTCCACTCTTGCTCGCACTTACTCTTTTTGCTACATTAACCATATTGTTCCTCTTTATGTGACCATATCATCTAGCAACTCCATTACTGAATGCATAATTTCTTCCTGAAGGAGTTGCTATTCTCTTCACTGTCCCAAGACTTCCTCACTGCTGGATAGCACAATGGCAGGCATAATGAATGCTGAACATAAATGGGCTTGGTATAGTCCTCCAAAGAAATTTTGACAGAACCTTTGCATCTGGGAAGATTACTGAATATTTCAATACTAAGATGGCAGCCTTATATAACATAATACTTGATTGTGCTAACAGCAAACTGTCACACTTGTTTGATTTGACCAGTAATTCAGAAGGCCCCCCATTTATAGTCTGTTAAGTGTATGATTAATATTCAAAATGTTCATCCCTTTCAGGTGCCTTCAAGCCTCTCTTTTGGGGAAGTTTTTTATTTTCTTTTTTTTCTGATTGAATAATGTGTATGAGGATATGTTATTAAGTGCTGAATCAGTGATTTTGTGCGTGAATTATCTCTCAGTGTTCTTTTATTACTAGCAAGTTATCATAAGCAAAATGTGCTGAATCATCAAATTAATGAGAGGATATCAGTAAGAGCTTGAGTAACTGAATGAAGTAAGATTTTATGCTTCAGTGAATACTGAATGCTTGAATATACACTGCTTCCTTTACTGTCTGACTGCTTTCTTTTGTTTTCCAACTCTATTCATTTCTTTTCTTTGGCACATTTTATGGACACTGTTCTTGCAACTTGATACACTTACAACACTCAAAAGTAAACAGTTAATCACAAAAGTCAACATATAATACAGTATTCATCACTCTCCTATCCCACTGTTCAAAACCATGAATCCTCTGTTCTAAAATTCCCAGATAGAGTAGTGTGCCTGTATGATCCTTGTGAAGATTTGAATCAGTATCTTGGAATTTCTGTGGTATTTTCATGATACAAATTAACAACTTTTCTTCCCACTGAATTTACCAAGGTTTGTATTGGACAGCTGTAGATTAGAAGTCACTTATTAGTATCCTTATTTATGGTTTCGCTTTTACAAGGAAATAGATATGAAGACTATCTTCATCTTTTTATTATGCAGATACTTCATGATGCCTGTAATTCTTTGATACAATAAACCTTATTGTATGTTGTTAAATATTTGGTTCAGAAGCACTGTAATGGATTTCACTCATCATTAACAGTACAGTACAGAGGACTTTATTCTAGCCCTAACAGTTTTTTTTTCTTTTTTTTTCTTTCTTTTTTCTTTTTTCTTTTTTTTTTTTAGGACAGAGAATGTGATCAGAAACATGATTTACTGTATTGTTTTATACTGTAATTTGTTTTGCATTTCCCTTTGTGTGTGTTGTCAAGATGTGTTCAGCACTGTACTGTACCACTGTAAAATGCATTCCTATGCACTGGACAAGAATCTCATTTTTATCAGAAATGTGTGTTGTGCCATAAGTGCCTCTCATCCTCTTCACCTTCTTCAGTAAACAGCATTAGCTCTTGCAGTTGTTATCACTGATTAAAAAAATTTGTAAGCTTGAATGTCAGGCCGCTGACGGTAATTCACGGACTCACCTCAGACTAGTGGAGATAAAATCTGTTTGCCAGAGGTTGATCTCATAGCTTTACTGCTTATATCTTCCTTATTGTAAGTTGTAAGGATTGTTGACAGAAGTACAATAAACTTGAGCAACTTTTAATATTTCATTGTCTTTTGATATTTTATCCTATTCCTTTGATAGTTAGTTTGTAACCCATCCACATATTTTAATTAGTGTTGTGGACTGTGGACAATAACATGGTTGGAACCTCATTTTATACCCATGAAAATATTAAGCACAGCAAGCTTTTTGTATGGCATCCCATAGAATACATGTTCATATTAATCCTTTCAGTCTAATGAAATAATTTAAGTTTCATACTAGCTCTGTCCAGATGACAATATTCAACTTAGGAAAGAAGTTTCGAACTATGAGAGGTCTCCCCCAAGATAAATAAAGTTGGCCAGATGTAGGAAGAAAAAAACACTATTATTTACATCACCAGGTTAAAAGAAATATTTCCTTTTATACTTTTATGGATATTGTTATACTGAAAATACAATATCTTGTTCTGGTTAATGTCAATTATTTTATTTAGTAATGGGAAATCCACAGTATCTTTGGGGTTAAAAACTATCATATTAATGCTTGCACTGGTACAGCAGCACTTTGCTGTTTTATTCTGGCTAACATGAAGAAATCTTTTAGCTGAGGTTTATTGTACCTGTATCATTCGTTCAGTACTGAGTCAGATGCTTGTTGTTGGTCATATTGACTGTTTAACCCCTTTGAAGCCTCTGATATTATTTTGTAGGTTATTCTTAATACTGTATTATACTCACAGATTTTTTCGATTATGGAAGGATCTCTAACAGTAAGAGGTTAGTTGAGGCTGAATGACGCCTTCAGTTTGAAAAGTCTGTCCTGGGCTGAATGGGTGGAGATATCAAGCATAAAATATTAAGTCTTCAGTTCACATTGCAGCTTATTTTAATGGTATGCCCTTCCAGGTATGATAGATGAGTTTTCCAGAACAAAGTACAATACTGTAGATGAGACAGTAATAAACGAATTAAACTGTTCTGTGGCTCTTGGAGTGGGCATTAAGTGACTGCAGTAAGTAAAGTCAGTTTCCTGTGTGGTAGAGTGCAAAGTGAGTGTGCAGGATGGTACAAAAGTCTTTCTAACTTTAGCATGGTACCTGGGAAGCAAGTCTAACCAGCTCTTCTGCAGAAGCTTTTTGCAGTATACTTATGGTGGTGCTTGAGAGAGACTCCTTCACTCTACCTGGTAATATAAACAAATATCCCCCAACGCCCTCCTAGAGGAGGATGGTGGACTATTAAAGGAGAGCAGTTTCAGATTGTATTCATCTGGGCTTACATTCAGATGAGCCTGGGCCATAACAACAATAACAATAGTATAAGCTGAAATCCATACTTTACTGACTATTGCTGTCCTTTGCAGGTAACAGCACCATGTCTGCCCTAGAGAGTCTGGTGGGTTCCCTAGGAGATGAAAACAACCCCGATAGTGCAAATGCTGGATTGGCGAGCAGCGTGACAGCGTGTTTCACTGGTCCCACCCACGATGAGCCCCTGGCCTCTCACGACTCAGGTGATGCCACTGACCTCTGGACCACTAACCCTTGCACCACTTCCACTCTGCTTGCTGCCTCTGATCTCACTAACCCTTTGCTGACCAATCACCACCTGGTCCCCACAGGGTCCCTCCAGCAGGCAACAACAGGGAAGGTCAACTCATGCACCTCACCCTCACGCCAAAGCTGCTCTTGCCCCCTGTGTGGCCGGCACATCGCACAAAGGCGCAGTCTGAAGCAACACCTCATGTCAAACTTCCATAGACTTACTCCTGTTAAAGCTGACAGTCTCGTTAAAGAATACCTAGCTGTTGTTACTAGATAAGATATTGGTATTCTGTCATAGGTTTTATAGTGCAGGTACACTGATACATTTTTGATATTATAGGATGTTTACTGTTACATTCCATTCTCATTTATGAGGTTGCTCAGGCAGAAGTTTATCATTAGCAGTTTGCATATGCTATACAGTAAATGTTCTGACTATATTCATTGAATATATTTTGTATATTATCACTCAGTGTTGTCTCTTATCTTGCGTACCATTTCAGTTTACTTCTTTTTCAATTAGTTCCCTTTCGTTCTGTTTTTTCTCCATCTTATCACTCCAAAACTCTTACTCGCTTGGCAACATCTTGATGACTATGCTGTAAATGGCAGGGGTTGCATGGCATGTTGTCAGACCTTTTCTAAATCTGTTACACATTTTCCATTCATGATCAGGATTTTGGCAAGATTTATAAATGTCTTGCACACAGATGCTTTGTGAATTTTGGGCTATAGTTGAGAGAATGCCAATGAGGCAGTTGTGATCACATATTGAGTCCACCAGTAACTTCAGCACACCATTTTATGGACCAATAATAGCATTAATTTAAATGGCTGAGAACTCTTCAGGTTAGGTTTAAGAAAGATATGGTTACACAAAATAAATACTTGACCCTGATGTACAAATTGATCTTGAATTAAGGGCATGCAGAACTGTCTGGTATTAAATAGTTGTGCTAAATGTCATTTTTATCATAGAGTTTTCTTAAATTCACTTACATTAAAAATGCTCATAAGGTGGAAATGGAATCATATGCAGCAGTAATTTCATATAAATACAGTAAGCTGCCTTAGACAGCTATAGTAAAAATGGCTATACTGTAGTTACTTATTAATTGGATTTATTACTTGATGTGCTGTTTTATTGCTTTATTTTGCACACTTATCAATTCCTGTTATTGAATTTTTGCGTCATGATTGTTCTTAGACACATCCATTGATTAATGAATATTGCAAACTCTGATTATCATCACATGTCCAGAATGCTCATCTAATACCAGTTATTATATCAGTGCTGTGCATGGATTTAAAGTAAGTTGAAACAATCTTTGTTACAATATAATTTGTGGTCACTGCGGTATTTCTGTCCAGTCTGCTGTGTCAGTTTATTTGCTTTAAAATTGTGGTAGGCATGGTAAAGAAGTTCCAAATAGCTTTGAAATAATAATGTCTCATGATTAATGCAGTACTGTATTTTTGAAACATGGTTTGTGGAAAGGGTCAAGAACTCCTTCATATCAGTAATGACAGATCATTTTGCATGTCATAGTAAATTTCATGGAGTGAAAAAAAGGTCTTTGTGCCACCAAAAGCCCATTTTCCTCCATAGACAGTTTACCTGATATTTATCTATGTCTGCTTTTCCACCAAAGTATTGCCTTCCTAATCTTTCATATTTTCACAGTTATTACACAACAGATTCATAATTCTGTATACACAAAGTATACCTATATACAGTTTGGGGAATGTAAGATTTATTGCATGAAGGAAACCTCAGCTATGTCAGGTCACTGTCAAAACTGAAAGCTAGTTAAAACATATAAAAGGTTTTTATACAGTCAAAAACATGCTTTGCTTCATTAGGATTTAATTGAATTACTGAACCTCATTGGAAGGAGGTCATGCATCAGCATCCAGTCACAACTCACAGACTCTGTGAGAGTGATGGATTCATCTTGTCACAGCCTGAAGCCAAAGTTGGAGATGCTATAACTGAACTATGCTTGTATCATTAGTGGAACACTCACTGAAATTTAACATTACTACAGTTGTATTGAGAATCAGGGCAGACTGTCACCATTCTTGTGTCACTGTTTACACATCTCTCTTATGTGTCCTTATCACTGCTGCCTTATTCTTTAGTGATTGTGATTAGCCCCTTTTGTCTTTCTTGCCTTCTTTCTTTCCTTGTCCTTCTGCCTGTGGGTGACTCTACACTGAGTGACAAGCCAAATGGTTTTCTGTACACCAAGAAACCATTTACTATGCTGGGTGGTAACCGCATAACCAAATTTTGGTGCTTGGTGGTTTAGTGGGTAATTACGGTGCTCCAATCGGATTGAGCCGGTGAAGGTTTATATCCAAGGGGTGGTTGGGGTTTATTGCTCATGTAATGCCATTCAGGGATGAGTGAGGCTGGTCACTCTCATCTTAACCCGTGGAATCCCATCGACGTATGGGTACGTCGCGATGTTTTGTCACAACTATACCCATCGACGTACGGGTAAGTCGCGCAATTGCAAGGATCATAATTTGCACAATTTTCAAGTTTCATGGGTGATTTTTGGTAGGCATATGTGGGAGACCTTCCTCTACCTGCTGTCAAGTGGGGATACTGCCTGGCCCCACCTAACCCCCCCCTCCAGCCCCTCCCCCCCACACTGGGCAATTCAGCTGTTAGCAGTAAGCTGGCCAGTAAAGGTATGTTGCCCCACGGTCTCTCCAGTGACGAAATTCACGGTGAAAGTGATTCCTGAGGTGGAGGACAAAGAAATAAAAGAAGCTAGAGCAAGAAACAAACAGAAGTGATGAGGTGGTAATGTCATAAAGGAAGGTGCCATATGTGGATGTGTTTGGTGACTGAACAATGCTTCTATTGCCTATATAAATGTGTGAAAACCAATATAGTCTGTTACTACACATAAATTCGTACCAGATACATAAATAAATACGTAATTGAAAGTGGCTTGAATCAGATAACCCTTCCATAGATCGTTTTCTTTAGCCAGGTACCCTGAAAAAGAAGGAAAACGTAAGGTTGCATGACACCTGTATCAACATTTTTAAGCACAGGATCGTGATTTCTTTATGAATTTTCGATGTTTCTCACCAAAAGCGAAGGTTTGAGCCAATAAAAAAAATTTCCAAAAATGCTTGAGATTTTGTGGTATCGTAGGTTGGAAATCGGTCGGGACGTGACGCGTTAAATGTCAGGACCAACTTGCTTAGCCCCAGGCTCCTACACTCCTCTGTGAGGCAACGTAGGATTGGATAATGAATGAACGAATGAATGATTAGGATCCTTCTCTCATTCTTGAACTTTGGTCAGTCAGGGGATTCATGGTAACTTCTTGTCTGATCCAGATTTATGCTTCCCTTTTCATGACTTCAAAGAGCAAAAGCAGTACAATTAACCCCTTAGCTCTCAGAGTTCCTGTGCAAGGGATTTTGCTGGAAGGGTGCTAGGCATACCGCCTTCCGCCTACCAGCTCATTGTCGCAAAGCTCATAGGTCCCTACCCAGGGGTTCCCTTCTTTATTAAATATTGATTATGCCGAGTTCTGCCCTATACTGAGGACACGGGGTGAAAAAGGGTTAAATCCCTGTAGTGTATCAAATTTTTGGCATTCTTTTCTTGCTAATGAATCCATTGTAAGTTAGAGAAAATTTGCTTATTACAGTCCATTGTTACCAATAAACCTGATTTGCTAGTTACACCAGTTTTACAGTTCTGGTTAAAAGAATCTACCAGTGAATTTTGAACTGGTTACTGTTATATTGTTATAACATTGCCCATTTTTGGCACCCTTTTTGATAAACAGTACCCATCATTTGTATTAACAAAGTCATGAGATCAAAATCTGCTTTTCATAAGCTGGACATGCATTTCAAACATCAACTGCCCATCAAACTAGGTAACTGTGTACAGAAACAGCGCATTCAATCTTTGTGGAGTGCAGACTCGACAGTGACCTTTCTCACCTCAAGAATTTTTGTAGAAATATCATACATTAATAAATATTCACGCACAAGTCGATCAATATTTCTACCCACGAATGAAAAACCTGGAAGAATCTAGGTGCTGCCATTCATGCATAATGATTAGTTGAAGTTGTTTTTGTCTATCAGAGCCAGTGCTTGCCAACTAATGCTTAGGTGAGTGGAAAAAGACATACCTTCCAACACATTGATAAAGGTTGCATCACCCTGAATCTCATCACGCAAGTACACTGTCAAACTGCGCCATAATTATACTCAGTGTGATCTGTGCATTAGAATTCTGAATGATAGTTAAAGTTTTTTGAGTTCTGAAGTGATAAGTGAGCAATGTGTGTGAACAGTGCAATAAAATGGCATTTGTCACTGATTACCATAGTCTTCTGTTGCCATCACTGCTGTACTGTAAGGGTATGATGGGACAGGAGTATGAGCAAGTGAGGAGCAAGCAATCCTCCAGACACAGGGAAGACATCATTGACAACCTGACGTGGTACCCGGACCAAGTGAGTGTTGACAGTACTGTATTATAATTTTGTCATGAATTATCCTTGATAGTCAGTCTAGACTTAAAATTGTTCATAGTGGCAGTATGTGGTAGTTATGTGGTTTAAGCTGAATTACTTCATTTATGTTGGTTTTGGACTTAGGTTAGGTATAAGTAACCCCCAGAGGGGCTCATGACCTTCAGCAGCATATCTCCATTGACCCCATTTTTTAACTTCTTCAGTGTTAAATTGTTTGGAAGCATCATTGTAACTCTGATGCAACATTCTCATCCTTTTATCCCTCCCCAGACCCTGTGATTTCTACATAGCTTGATCTGGTTGGGTGGGTGTGCAGTCATACAATAGATCTGTTCTTGCATCAGTTACTGTTTCCCAGCAATAAAGCTGCAACCTAATTTTTCAAGGTTTGATTGAATTTGGCACTTTTGAGAGGAGACCCACTAGGAGACAATGAATGAATTTCTTTCATGGCTTCTTACATTCTAATGTTTTCACCTTGCCCCCTCTCCTCCCCCCTCCCACTCTCCGAGGTTTAAGATCTCTCTGGATCTTCTCCTGGTGCTTTTTGGAGTTTCAGGACATTGAAATGTGAAGACCCAGACTTTTTTTCCAGAGGTGTGTGTGTGGGCACAGCAGTTATGCAGGTCTCAGGACACCCAAGTGGCTGGGCGATTTTTTTAAAATGCATTTTGTCCCAGTCTGTTTTGAACAACTCCCTTCACACCAGCTTCCTTGTTGGGCCCCTGAGTTCAGCCTCTCTTGGTTTGGTAGCTGGGAGGGAGAGGAGGGAGCTGTTACATTGATACAATAGTACTTGGCTCAGCACTCTAGTCCTCTCATAGTTTTGGCTGGGGGGAGTAATTTAGGAGCCTGTCAGCATCCCTAACCTCATATCATGAAGAGGGGAAAGGAAGATGGAAGTTATGTAAGGAAGTTCTCCTTGTTGCCACCAAGTGCCTTGATGCAGTGCAAGTTAGCACTAGTGCAATTTTCCTAATTAAACTGATGTCACAACTCCTGCAGTATAGAGTCATTACTGTCAATTCTAGTTTAAAACAAAAGTAGAGTCCTGGTCATGTACGTTACATCTCCATACATACTTTATCCATTCAGTTAATCCCTCATCAGTTCTTATGCCTCATTATCCATACCTCACTTTTTCATAGATTTGCATGCCATATCTAGTCATCATCTTGGTCTTCTATACCTCATCCTCCCAGCAGATTCACAAACATTCACAATTTTGACCATTCAGCCTTTTGTTTAATACTGAGGCATTTACAGCAACAGTCACCATTTTTCCTTGATTCACATAAAACTTATTGTGGATTTCACTTCTTCATAACATTTTATGTTTTTCTTTGACAGCACTAAGGTTTAGAAACTCCTCTGCTAATTCCGATCTTTTGGGGGGCGAGTTTTTAATACAAGCACTGGCAAGTTACAGCACCTCACTCCATGACTTATGACTGTGTCAGGGTGAATGCCTTACCCTGACTGCGCATGTATGCAGCAGTTGGATGCAGATTCTTGGCCTCCATTTTGTTAGGTACATAATGACCTGCCAAGAATGAAAGATAAAGGCTTTTACATCACCAAAAATTGTTTATCCTCTGAAGTGAGATCACAAAGGCATCTGAACTACAATACCCTATCTGAGGGGAGTTTTCATCCCATATTTTACCATCTCACAGTGTCTCTGTCACACACTCAGAGTGGGAGTACACATATTGATAATGGTTTTCAGACCTGGTTTTAAAATCTTCAAAAATTCAGAAATGTAGTCACTATGCTGGGAATAGTCATCCTTAATATTATTCATGAAACTTCAAGAAGGCAATGATGTGAGTTCATGCCTTCTTTAAGCATAGTGGAGCATTACTACCCGTTTCTTTTGTTAAATCAAGTAAAACTGATGCTCACATTCACCGAACTCAGAACTTTTGTAACTGAAGACTAAGATTATTCCTTAGGTGCTTTAATAACCTCTCAGGAGAAAATTGGTCATAGCAGAGTATGAGTAACATCCTTTTACATTCCATATGCTATATTCATCTCTCTTTGTGAAGGCTGTTTTCCTTATTACAAATTATATTCTACCAGTTTGAAAGGCATTGATTTCTGCCAATTGATGTAGGGTTGATCAGGTACAGTGACCCTTCCAGTTATGCTGCTAATGTATCATTGAATTCTTCCATGGAAATCGAGCCATGTAAATGGTACTGTAGGAACCCATGTTATAAGTCTAATTGGTATGATGAATTCCAAAAAATTTTCCAAAGTCCCCTTTTGACTCTCTTGAAAATTTTTGACCCCCCCCCCAGTCTAATCTCTTATTTATTATAGTAAACAAACAACATTTAGGAACATCTCAAGGCACAAAATAGGGTTAATTAGAGTGTACAAAGTGGCAATATGTGGTGATCGTGTCCCAAGACAGGGATGAAGCATGCTTGGGTGTCAGGGAGGGGTGTATCTGAGGCTGAGGGTCTAGAGGAGGGGGAATGAGTGGTGCCTCTAACCCTTCAAGGGATAAGATTAGGCCCCAGATCCCTCAAAGTTGCTCTCCCCATCATCGTCATATGCAGGTGGTGGCAAGTGAGGTGGTGCAAACGTGGAAGGGGTGAGTCGATTTTTTGGATTTTCCTTCACTTACCAGATTCTTTCCCGCATAACAGGAATCAGCTTAGGGTTTATCTCTCTGCATATAAGGTGAAAATTGCAAATGGAACCCACATAATTGGAGGAGTCACTGTAAAGCACTTTTAATTTATTAATTGCTTTATGATTTACTGTGGCTGCAGTACTTTCCAATATTGTAGTTCAGAAAATACCTCATGTACTGTTAGCAGTGGAAGATGATAGCTACCATTTATATTTTTCTTTAGCACTTATGGTACAGTATGTTGTAAGAATATATTTCAGACTAAAGAGATTTTCTTGCAGATTCAATTCTGTTCATTTTTTTGTGATCATTGGTGATAAATGCTTCATAGCTTCTTTGAGGTTCATAAGTACTGTATGTGCTGCAGTAAGGTAGTCTCACAGTCCAGATTGTCAGTTCACTTTGCAGAGGGAGCATTTTTGTGTATGTCCACCCGGATAATAGAAGAAAAATATGCTGTTAATATCTAGAATGCCATAAAATTCCATGAAACATCCGAAATATATACTGTACATACATATACTGTATAGATACCTAACTGGTTATATTTTTCTTTTCTTCCTGAATGTCAGAGAGTATCCTTCTGTCTCATATTCTTTTCTTGTGAACTTGATAGTACTGTCACTTAGAAATATTTTATGTAACACCTTACATCACCACAGCTGACAGTGAAGTACAGTATTAGCAAACTTTTTGCCATGATAGTATCCACCTTCCACAAACACCACATAATGTTAGAGTTATTGCCAATCCCTTCTCTGCTCACCACACAACCCATTGACCACTCTCCACCAATTTGCCTTTGCCCACCCCAGTAACCATAACCTTTGTTTTCCTCATCTTTACTGCATACTCAAATGCCTAGACAATATATCATCCCTTCAGTTCGTAAATTTCTCCACAACACCCTCTTTGCTGTCAGCAATCAGAACCAAGTCAGTTGTATACAGCTGTCACAGCAACACAATTATTTCAAGCACTATAATATAGAGAAGTGATTCTTGTTAGCTGAGGGAGGTGGTTACATGGGTGTGAGTGATATATTACTGCCAGTGATGTTTGGCATCCATAGTTGCTTCACTGGAACCTGAGGTGATAAAAGTGACAGCATAATTTGTTATATGGTCCACTATGTCCATCACAGTGAAAACAGCTGTAGAGCTTCTCTTTGAACAAGGTTAGCTAACGAAAGTGCACCTGTCAGACACATGTGGCATGTGTCATTATAAAAGATATTGACAGCAAATTACATCCTTGGTGTATGAGAAATTTTAACACAAAGCTACATGGTATTCTGAAACATAGATTATCAAAGTCTTCACTGTAAAGGATTTGCACATACCGGCCTGTTATTGTCATTTCCAGATAACACTGATAATATGGTCGGAATGGTGCAAACCATGGTGCTTGAAAGAAATTCAGCTGCGGCAAATCGTACCTAATACCAACAAGGTGCTTACTGTGGCTTGTATGTGGAAGCAGCTGAGCGTGGGCTCATGTTCAGTTACTAATACTTAGAGGGCAACAGAGGCAGGTCTATTCAGAATGTCTTCAGATATTTTTTACTAGTGGCTGACACCATCCTATCTGGAGTTGCAGTCCTGTTAAACATCCCATGAACACAGTGGACAGTGTATATATCCTGTCTCAAGGTATAGGTCAATGTGGCCACTTAAGCATAAGGCTGTTTCATAGTGACTGGGAAGAATGGCTGCATAAAATTATTGTGGACTCACATCAGTGAGGAGAGGTCCAACCCAAGACATCAGAAAATGCATTGTCCTTCCAATGATCTTGAGTATTTGTATCGGAGCTGAGTAAAGTAATGAATAGTCATTTGGGAGAGTAAACACTGTCATAAAGAGGTGTAGATGTCTGGACTCAAATATGTCAATGGGGTCCCTTTGCTGGATATTCTCCACTCTTCTCAGGAGAAAGCCTTGTCAGCCATGTCTTAAAAGTATGCCATTCCTTGGCCCTGATGTGAATAAGTCAGGTCATAGGTGCAGAAGAAATCACAAACAGCCAATGTTGGCTTTTACGGGTGACAGCATTTGGAAATGAGTAAGAAGGCACTGCAGGTACAGATTATACAGTTTCTCCACCACTGGAAGTTAACAGTACTGTTTGCCATAAACAGTGCCAAAAAGCATGGTGTTATAAAATTCAGTATTTACTTATATAAGTGATGAGTGCAAGTACTATCTCACCAAAAATTTACTTCAAATTAAAGAACATTTTGGGGTACATCACTTCAGTAATTCAACTGAACCACAAACAGTCAGTTCCCCTGTACAGTAAATAGTGGACCATCTCTTGGATGAAAAGTATGAAACTGTTTATTATTTTGAAGGTTAATTATGTTATGGGATCATTTTGAAATACCAGTTAGTCCATGGTTTTAGGTTGAGTATGAATTGGCAGTATGCACTGGTGATTATGGTCTGTGAGACTGCACATTCGTAGGGTGATACCTTGTTGCCACACTAGTGAAGCAAATGTGATTTTGGGAAAAGAAATTATAACAAACATGAAAGTATGTACTGTATTTCCAAAATACACATCTTTTATAACAATGAATCTTATGTTGCAATTCAATATCAGTTGATTCTTCCCAAAAAGGTTTTATTCACAGATTGCATATTGAAACTGTCTGGGTTCAAAGCAGTTTCTTGTACAAAATGTACAGTTCAGAACATGTTATATTTAAATAGTGCATATGATACTCATGCATTTGTTTAAAGACAAGCTTCAACTCAAAATTATCAACTTCTCCTTTAGTTACTCATTTGTGGCCTCTTATTTGAATATACAGCAAGCCATTTTAATTTTATTTCTGATTATTGGGAAAGAATATTCCGGTATGCATGTGTGATGTCATAGGTGTGGCGACACTCTACATGTGAATTAATACAGAACTATACACATTAATCTCAGCTGTGGGAAGAACAGTACCATGGTGGTTTATGAAACAGGTGCTGTAAGTACAGTATGTGGCAGGAAGCAACCTGAATGGAAGATACGGTGACGTAAGAATTTTATTACAGAATATGTACTGTGTATAGGTCACAAAAACAGGTGAGGCTGCAGTCTCTTTCCAAATTCTGTATGGTATCGAATATTTGAATGACTATTGCTATAGACTAGACTGTGTAGATTGGTAGTCTTGTGGAAGGCTGCTAAGTATGTATAAGTCAACATGACAATACTGCATTGACCACACAGTCAAATTGTTTAGTTACCATTTTAATATAAAACTTATTATTGTACTGTCTATTTTTGTATGTAAAGGACATTGATCTCATGTTCATTATTTTCATATTTGATGTTGAATTATTGCTTTGACTTCTCTCTTGGTCTTAATGAGTGTTTATACAGAATTTCACTGTGTTACATCAGTGTAGTGAATGTATATTCTGTGATAATAAATGTACAGTAAAAGATGTTACATATTTCAATATTCCTATAAATTTTGGGAATTTTATTTTAAATTTTGATTTACATTTAATAAAATTAGAGCTAATTTTGAATATAGAATATTTAAGAGGTACTATCAGTCTCTGAATATGCATTCATACCCTGTGGTTTGTCTGCTTCATGTCCATTGTTTCTGAGCTGTAGCACCTCACTGTTTTGAGTGATAGAGTAATTACTAAGAACTTTTCTGTTATGCACTGTCCATTGTTGAATTACTATGTTGGTAATTGTGACAGGTTTGAAGATGTCTGCCAAAAACAGCTATCTGGTACACTGTAATCTCAAAATACCAGTTATGAACATATTTCCATGTGAAATGGGTGTCTAACTGTACACACTGTTTTATTGTTTAACAGAAATATTCCTGATTTAATTATCCTGTTGCCAGTAAACAGAAAATTTTCCTTATTTTCATGTTTATGGAACCAAAAGCCTTTATTGTACCTGGGTAGTAATCACAAACAAAGTATTATACATCCATAGCATAATACAAGTCATTCTTAGTTTTTAAAAGATCTAAGTGAATCACTGCAGCCGAACATTGACTGCCAGGGTGATATAAATTTTGATGTGATTTATACTGATATTTAATTTAACTACACTGACATGCCATTTATTGATGTACCCAAACAAAGCAGTGCTGAATTTACAGAATCATAACAAACTGAAAACCTCAGAGAATTTACAATTTGTTTCCAAGTGTGTAGAATATGTTACGAGTGTAGTAGTTGTTCCCTAGGCAGTCTGGCCGAACAGCCCCATGTTACAAGTGTAATGCTGTATGGTAGTGAGACCTGGGCAGTAAATGAAGAGGATATTTGTAGGCTTAGATATATAGAAATGACATTGATTAGGTGGATGTGTAGTGTGTCTTTTAATGCGAGGCCTGGGGAGCTAGGTTTACAATTGAAGAGCTGAGAGGAAGAATGTGACTGGCATGTAATGGTGTTGTGATGAGGAGGTGCAAATTGAGAGAATTTGGGCTGTGGAGAGGATAGAAGATGACAGGTTTGTGCAGAAAGTGAGAAGTGTGAAAGTTGGGGGCAGGGTTGCGAGTGGCAAACCAAAAAAGACCTTGGATGAGGTCACAGAGTGTGACTTCAGGGATAAGGGAGTGAATAGGGAGGCTGCTAGAGATTGAGCAATGTAGAGAGCCACCATTAGGTGATCAAGGCCAATTCATGCAAGCATGTTGGAGCCTATATAAGTGAAACGAAGCAGAATGAATGAGAGTACGGGTAAAAGATGCATTGTGTCTCTCTTAAAGTGAAGGGTGGTGAGCATGCAGATCAAAGGCATTAAAGAACAAATTCCACTGAAACAGAAATGGTAAAGAGAGAGTGATGTAGCAGTATAGTGAAAAAAGAGAGCTGTATGTGTGTTTTGTATTGGAAAAGAAAGAGATGCATATATGTTTTGCAATGGCTGGCTTGCACACACATGACAAGAGTAGGCAACATTACTATACTGTATATGTTCAAGCTATATTTGATGAGTCTTGAAGAGCAACTGATGTGTATGGTTGAGAAACACCACTTTCACTGGAGAAGTAACCAGCCTCCACCCAGTGCATCATGTACTAGTATAGGTGTGGCAAGCTTTGGTAGTGTAGGGCTAGAAATGCAAATGGAAACTGTGTTGGAGTGGCTGTGTTTTTAAGTGAAAGAGCCTGTATATGTCATCAAAGAAACCTAGATAGGGTGCTTTTCATTCATTCATTTATAATGGCTCCGGTGTGCTGGCATTCATCTGAGTTGGTCTCTTAGTGGCAACTCTTCACGCTGCTCAACCTCTAACAGCCTCACTTTTCAGTCCCTTATCCCTGACACAAGTGAAAACACATGTCTGACCCCTGAGTGGGACTGAACCCAATTTGGGAGAGCTGGTGGACACACATGCCAGCAGCCTGACTGCTGGAGACTCCAGAGGGAGAATGAAGGAAGTTAATGAGAAGAGAGTGTTAAACAGATGAGATATCTTTAACTCCAGATTATCTTTGTTCCTTGGTTATGGTCGCTCTCGTGTGATCTTATATATGTGCTGTGGGGAAGGCTTGCTTTTAAAGTTTCAGAGTTTTTGGAATATATATACTGTATATATATATATATATATATATATATATATGTATACTGTAAAAATAGTGTTAGCATTTTTGTGACCACTGAGGATTGCAATACTAGCACATAGTATCCATTTTGATTTCGCCAGTGTTGAGATAGTCCCCTCTCATCCTGTTCACTTGAGAGCCTGAGGACCTCAGTGCCTCCACTATCTTTGTCGAGCATTTACTGTATTTGAAATCATTGTGTACTCTGACCAGAGGATCTCATTAATATTCAGTCAAACAAAATAAATGCATTATACATGCATAAAACAAGAAGTGCAGTAATTAGTTTATTACATATTGTTGAAGATGATATTAAAAGTTGGAAATTTTGCCTACATCGTGAAAATGTGCTTAAACATTTTTCTTTAGTCTCATTCGCAGATAACCAGTTTGGCAGTCTGCTTAGGTGCTGGAATGATGTAATATACTCCACCAAGTTTTATTTAAAGTGAAATGCAAACAGTGTACAGTAGCATACTTGTATTTCATAAGGATATACAGGGTGTTCTGAGAAATTTTTTAGAAATTTTTTGGGCTAATTTTGGGTAAAAAATTCTGTATCAACATGGGACAAATTCCCTGTCATTTTAGAGCTATAGTTACTGATGACTATACTGGCAGAAATGGTTTGCCTCAAAATTCATCTTTAAGATCAGAAGTAAATGTTGCCCTGTAACAGCTGAATATTGGACCCCTGTTGATGTAGCACTTTTTTTTTTCAAAAATAACCCAAGGATAACCTGCTGAAGTTTCTCAAAAATTTTCTGGGACACCTTGTATGAAGACTGCCATCTTTCAAGATACTTAAACTAAGGTATTATAGCAGACAAGTTTCCCTTTAAAGTTCCCGGATATCTAATTGCTACATTCATTTCATCTAACAGAAGGTAAGCTTCCAGCACCAATTGTTGGGAGTACTGGTAGTTTAGGATGTTCCAGTTCCCCATATACCCAACCCTCAAGACAGCGGTGTCACTGCCCCACATGTGGACGCATGCTCAGCCAAAGGAGGTAAAGACAATTTCAAAATGAACTCTAGCAACTATACTCCTTTAACTTTACATACATACATACATACATCATCTAATCCTATATTGCCCCATGAGAAGTGTAGGATCCTGGGGCAGGGCAAGTTGGTCCTGACATTTAAGATGAGAGTGACCAGCCTCACACATCCCTGAGTGGCATTATGTGAGCAATAAACCTCAACCACCTCTTGGATATAAACCTATACTGGCTAGTTTGACCTAAAATTTGGAACTCTCCATCTTGCATGCTCAGTTGTAGCAATCAGTTACAGTAATTTAGAATATTATTCTTGTCCTGAGGAAGTGCTGGGGGAAAGATGTTAAGTTGTATAATTTTATTTTTCTGCCATTGAACTACATGAAATAGTCCACAAAAGAATGAGCATCTGGACCAAGGTGAGGTTAAAGAACTGAACTGCTAGTCATAGGTGGGCAAGGCAACTTTGTTTATCAAGTCACAAGAGACATGCAGTATTAATGTATTCAATTTGATGTGAAAACAGCATTGGCATTATTTTTCATGGGTCTCTAAAATGGTATACTACTAGTGGATCATCTTTGCAGAAACCTGAAACAACATATGATCACCACACACAAGATGACGCCTGATGATGCCACCGTCATTGTGAAGCGCTACAACTTTGAGCTTCTGGTTGACGAGCCGATGCTGCCGCCTCTTCCCCAGCCCTCCCTCCCACACCTGCCACTCCTGCCATCACCTCCGCTAGCTATGCCGGTGCTCCCAAATATAGCCCCAATATCACCACCACCTGCCATGCTTCCACCTAGAAGTCCTCTCTCTTCATAGCCTCCAGCAGTGCATGTAATTTCGATGGCAGTTTCTTATACTCTTTTTTTATGTTTCTTCAACTGTGATTCCTGTAGAATTTAATTACTACATACAGTTATAGGTATTTATACTATTAGTATTAATCTTGCAGTTTTTTATATCTTCACAAAATGTTAGAGAATAGTCACATTGTGATTTTTTGGGCCATTGTGTCACTAAGATATGAAAAAAAATTTATATGAAATTTTGTATTATCGTTAATGCAGTGTTTCTGGAAAGTAGGCATTTGGAAAACTGTTATATTATAATCACTTTATTACATATAATGCTACTGTTTATACCTGAACCTTTGATAGTTGTGTGATGATGATCATTAATGGAGAATTTAACATGTACAGTGTTTACTTTTGCAGAAATACTATACTTGTGATAAGAAGCATATGACCTGGTGGATAGCAACGAGAATTTGTAGTAGAGCTATGTTTATGCAACACTGAGAAGTTTCTGATATAAGAAAGACATTTATTCCCAATATTTACCATTCTTGTCGTTTGTATTCATATGTCTTCATGGGTAAGTACATTAGAATCGTATTCTTTAGAAGAAAGTAAAAAAAAATAATATGGTTCTGTAAAGTTAAAGGTCATTTTTTTTTAATCTGGAGACTGTGGTGACATTTATAGGAGAAGGCTATCCCTCCATACCCAGTTGCCATACACAAGTTCAAGTGAGGTAAGGGATTCAGCTTGACACAAACACAAGCCAAGCGAGAGGTGCTTTAGCTTCATTTTCCTTGTAAAATATTGTGATACTGTCTGCATGAATGTACAGTATACATTGCTATGGTAGCAGCATGGGTCAGGGTAAACCAGTGCTGAACCTGGTTCTTTGTTGATATGTCTCACTTGCTGTCAAATTCACACAACTGACTCTGTGTAATGACAACTGCACAGAGTTACACCTTGGGAATGTGCATTTGGGAGAAAGAGAAGGTTTATTACTCCTTGAGTGAGTCATCTTATGAGGTACCTTAGTGACTCTCAGACAGAGGAAAAATGTTTTGGGGGCTTTTGCAAAAGCTTGTTTTATTAAGTCATTAATACATCTTACCAGAGGATGCCAAAACTAGAGGTGAGCAAATTATGTTGCATGTTTCCTTATGCAGTACAGTATTTACCTCAACTTTCCCCACTTCCACCCCCATCCCACCTTAGTTTGTATTTTTCTTTACGTATGACTTCCAGTCTTTTAAATACTGTGTGTCCACACATCCCACAAATGAGTGAATCTTTTATCTAATTTTGATTTGTTCTGTTTTTCTTGGAATGGACACCTCTATGGGCTTTTAGCTTTTGTTTCATTTTTCTTTGCCTAGAAAAAAATCACTTGCTAGCACTGTATGTCATCATTATGGGCAGTTGAGAGGCCCTGTGAAAGGCATGTATAGTGTTACAGCCAGGGAGAAAATCTCTAGTCACTCAGTCAGAGTGATTGAGTGTTTGTATGACTAATGATTATGTTGTGTCCAGAGTATATTGTGTCCACATTGTGGTAGCTACTGGAATGAATGTCATAAATAGTAAAAACCAAGGATGAGAACATTAGAAATGGGCCTGTCAAGCAATGCATGTATGTATTTAAGTTGGATAGGATAAGAAATATAGAGACTTCTGAAAGATGGGGAGTAAAGAAATATATTCATCAAATGGTAGTAGAGAATGTAGGTGACAATGTCATGACATTAAGAGGATGCATACGAATAGCATTTTGTAAAGGAATTATATGAGGTAGTGTGAGGGTAGTAAGTGGCACGAAAGGCTAAGAAGAAAGTGGATAGACACGACAAATAAATACTATATGTCAGTCAGCAATTTATGGATGTTGAAGGAGTAAAAGAATTTTCAAATGACTGAAATTGATAGATGAAGTATGTACTGTACACAGAGATGCACGTGACACCCTCATTTCACCTTAGCAGTCAACAAAATGGCAACAGCTCACGGTGGAAAGTGAGAATCACGCAGAGAGACAGGTTTTTGTCATAAGATTGCCCTAATCCCTCCCACCACTGTACCTGCATAAGTTTTGAAGAGTCTAGATAATTTTACAAACAGTGGAGTTATAGCATCTCGTATCCTCGGCATATGGCAGTGTTGAAAGGAATCCCTCATTTTTTTCCATTATGAAAGTTGTAAAAACACTATGAGACATTTGGTTTATCAGACATGTCACAAATCACCCTATAAGCATAGATATGAGAATCAGAACATGCCCTGGCTTTGTTATGTATGTCAATGAAAATTTCAGGGAGAGAGATAGCTATAACATTGTCATAGAAATCAGAGCATTGAGTATGTGGCAACCTCTGTGAGTTATATAATTATTATTATTTATTTATTTATTTATTTATTTTTGCTCATTTTGAAATGTAGTGTTCTAAGACTGCCGGCATTAAGCTTTTTTACATGATTATTTCTCATTGTGTACCCATTAATGAAGCAGCTCCCTTGGCATGGTACAGTACTTCAGGGTTCAGACCCCAACTGACAAGTACATTTATTTACCTAGGAGTCTCAAGGCAGATATAGCGCCGGTAACACTGAACCACCACCAGGCATCACTTAGAGTGATGTTATGACCATTTGGTCAATACTTGTGACATATTGTTGTATTATATATCAAAGAGTAAGAAATCTGAGATGAACATGGAAATTTGTAGCTGTATGAAAATCTTCCTTTGGACTTTGACATGTACTAGTGGCTGGATTTTCTAAGGGTGATGATTTTTTGGCTAGGTACCAAGCATGCCACCATGCAGCATTCTTTGGTAGTACCTCCTTAGGTCAGTGGTGGAAAACCACCTACTGGTACCTGGAAGTCTCATTAGAAGGTTAAATACTGTAACTCAGATATGATACTGTTGTGGAACAGAGAGTCACAGCCCTCCTTTTCAGCACTTAATTTTATAGCAGTTACTATTTTGTAAAATATAAACTTATTTCCCCATTTATGGCCAGTAATTAAGATGGTTCCCATGTCCTTTATACTCAGTGGAGACATGAGGGATATATTTGAAAAGCCATATGAAAAACAAACAGTATACAGTATATAGACAACATCGTTGCCAGTATCAATAGCAAGACATTGCTACCAGTGTGAACTTCCATTGATGGCATTAACAAGCTTCATGTTGCAATGTCATCAGTCAAACATAGTATTAGATATACAGGTGAAAATAAAGTTCACCATAAGTACAAGTATTTGAATGAATAGGCAGTATAACAGACCACAGGTTTCATTGCACCTCCGTGACTCTTGACTACTTCAGTGGGTGATGATGTGATCCTGATTGGTTTCTGTATGTAGTGAAAAATAAGATCTTCAGCAAGGCTAGTGACTTAAATATTGATGTTTTTAATATATGACTGTTTTGACATAAATGAAAGGTTATTTTTATATCAGTATGGCAGGCAGCAGTACCTAGTTGCTCCCTTATACTTGTCTTATATTAAATTGTTATTTTATAAGTAACAATTATCTCCTGTGTTTTGGAAATAAATATAGGCTGAGTCACATGGCATACCTAATGTTTTTCATATCTGCGACTTACAGGCATCAGGAGAGTTGCTAATTCATGCTATCTGCATAAAGTTGTGTGCATTTATATTTTATTTTGAGCGTATGTGTATGAACGTGTGTTCTTCTATGAGTTCTTACACTTGTGTAAGCAGTTTATGTATATTACATAAATGTCTTGGTGTGTTTGAAGTTAAAAGATTTAAACACATTTGTTTGTGTGATTTTTCTAAGCTTTTCCTTGTACTGTATATGTCACTGTGTGTGTGACTTTTCTACACAGTGGAAACTATATTTTGGTACAGTGTTTTTGAAGTTGACATCTCAAGAGCACTCGATTCTTGTGTCAGTTAACTCTGTGGACAAAGGGAAGGGAATCCTCTGTTTTTGTAAAATTGTTGGTTTAAGTTGCCACAGAGCATCTCCCTTCATTGATCACAACAAACTAAAAATCATGGTAGGCATTATGGATACTGGTGTGATAGTGAAGAATCATGTAGGTATGTTAAATTCAAGCAAGCCAGGTTTTTCTTTTCATTATCTTAATCATCAGCCTCACCATTGTTTCCCATTGTCACATGGGATGGGAGGATGCAGAACATGATTCACTGAATCTGTCTTGAAATTCTAAACAACCATATGTTGTTGAAAAGATTTTATATCAGTTAATAATAATAGCCCTATAGAGCACCAGTTTCTTGTGTTAACTATTTACTGGAGGTTTAACTAGTCTAGCACTAAGTTGATGTGTGTGAATTTATTATTTGCATTCACAATAATGCAGTGTCCTGCTGCCTGTCTCATGGTTTGGAACACCATTCAACAGCTTTGTATGGAGGTATTTTCACTGCTTTACACCATTGTTGACTGTGTATAGTGTAGTATTTCTGTGAAATATTTTATGCCTGCCTTATTATGCAAACACACCTGGTGCCAGTGGAGTGGTCAAACAGATATCAAATGCTGGATGTTTCTGAATGTGTTCCAACTAGAAGTTTATACAGCAGTAATGTTCAGTAATGTAGCTCACAAGATCTTCTGTGAATTACACATCAGGGACACAGTATTGTATGTTAGTACCAGTTTATTTATCATAAAATTGATAACACAGCTCTGAAATACAGGAATCCTATTCAGCAAAAACGTATCAACACTGTATGAAAATTTTGTGTAGGCTTAGGCAAAGAGGTAAAAATTTAAATGAAATTGAATACGGTTTTTGCATATTAGATTATAGTCCATTTATTCTGTGAGATGGATGTAAGGAGTATTTTGCATTTTTTCTGCTTACTTCATTTTTCCCAAATGTTGATTTGCATGTCAAACAGAAACACTGTCACAAAGATTATACAGAATGTTTATTGATCTCATAGCATATGCTTATGTACAGTATATGTTATTACTAAAAAAAAAAAAAAACAGAACAAGTTTTGTATACCACTGTATTGTATGAACTTGATTAAGAATGACATGTCTTAGCTAGTGTTTAAGCTACAAACCAAAAATTGCCAATGGGGCACAGCATTCTTGAGTATCATCAAGTGGTTAGGTGATAATTTGTCAGAACATCATACAGTCTATAGTCATAACTTCTGCTCATCCTTCACCCCCTACCTTTGGTTGGAAGATCTCAGCCAGGATTTTATGCTAAGTGAAGGCCTGTTGTTGGCAGTTCATAGCTTTTCACGACTGCATGAGTAACAGTAATCCCTGTATTATCCGGACGTTCATTACCCGGACGGTCCATTACTTGGACGCTGTGATCTGGCTGTTCAGAACGATTATTCATACATTTTTCCACTTATCCGGACTAAATGCATGTGTCCAGGTGGAAATTATGGCCACACAAACATTTTCACAACCACCTGGGCAGGAATGACCCAGTGGCGCCACCCTGTCTGGCTGGGTAGTTCACCCAGCGTCTGCTAGAGATCCCTTCGTTGCTCTCAGTTCTCGCAGGGTGACAGCATAGTGAACAGCTCCTCTCAGACAGTTGTTATGGTTGTGCACATGGTGGCTTTTGTAGTTGTTCCATATCTGCCACAGGCCTTGCTATATCTTTCATACCTCTTTCAAAGGTGTGTGATGATGGTCCCTGCACCAGGGAAAAGGACTAGGGTAGTGCTGTCTCTGAAGAAGTTGGAGATCCTGGGTAAGATGGTCAAATCGTGAGTGTTGACGTTGATTTTATTCTAGCATACTGTACTGTACCATGATTTTATTCTATTTTGCCATGATTTTATTCCATTTTGCCCTTATGTTTTGTGTATCTACTGCATTTTTCTTGTGCAGCCAGTTTTATCATGTTTTCATGTCACTACAGGGTATGGCCCTGCAGTGGTGACTGCATGTCTGTGGTTGATGGATCTGCTTGACCATGGTAAATGATTGGCTGTGGTTTATAGGTGTGCTTGACCAGAAAGATTAATGTTAAACAAGAGGAACAAGTGTTGTATGATGGCCTGGAGTGGCCTTTTACACTGGCTTTCAAAGTCAGGTTATGTATGAAAGGGGGTCAGGAGAAAAGTCCATTATCTGGCCAGATCCATTACCTGGACGTGCCTTTGGCTCTATTACATTGGATAATCGAGGGATTTCTGTATCATTATGAATCGATCTTTGTTCAGTCTATCAAAACATCACCCAACTGCCTTTACAGAGAACAGTAAGTTTTCTTTTGGTGTGAAATCCTGGCTGTTGTTGTTGTGGCCCCAGATTCATCTGGACTTGAACCTGGTGGACTGCAGGATGAAGTTGCCCTTTTCCTCCAGTACACCTTATTCCTTCTGGGGGACAACTGAGGGATATTTGTATGTTTGGACAATGCAGCCACCCAGTTATATCAGTGCCACCACTTGAAGTTATTCCTCTCTAGCACTGAAATACTGGTTTCTACCCCCTTCCAGTCATGGGTAGGGGTCCAGGGTGGGCAGAAACTTGGCTTATGACTCCTGTTGTGCTGTTGTCTGTAAGAAACAATCTATGCACAAGATCTAAGCAAAATCACTGTAATGTGTATGAAAGCTTATGTCATTAGCATTACATTTAGAACTCAATCATTCTTGCAGCTGGCGATGCAGAGAGTAATAAATGACATGATAAAATAATGACAGGGTTTGCTTACAAACTGTCCTTTTTGTGCTGTAGGCTGTTAAAATAAGTTAGGTATAGTTATGGTGGCAATTGAAGGTTGGTTTACAAAGAGAAAAGAACCATAAACAGTACAGTGGAATCTCCTAAATCGCACAATTCCAAGTAGCAACTTCATAATATGTGGCACCATCACTCAACAGTTTGCAATATCAGTAACTTAGAAATTAAATAAAATTCGCGAATGCAGCCTCAAAAGTGACACTTTTTCGATGCCATTACCTCAAGCCCTCACATCAAGCATGGTGTCACTTCCCTCCCATGCCAAGCATGAAGGATGTGCTCACTTGATGCCCCAGTGCCCGGCTCAGTGCATTGGCTCCTTTCCGTTGTTAACATGTACTTCTGGTGTGATTTACGAGAGGATGTTTCTCCCCCCCCCCGTGCTTCCTCCACTTGCCCATTGTTACCATGGCCGATTGTAACCCTCCTAAGCCTACAACTTCTTTAAGGAGGTGAAGAAGAAAACGGCAACATTAACTTACACCCAAAAGTTAGATGTACTAAGGAGGATTGATGACAGTGAGAAGAAAGCCAGTGTTACCCACCATTATGAACTGAATGAGGTTATCCTCAACCAAACGAGAGCAGTGATTCTTCCTTTATTATAACAAACTCACAATCTCAAGTTAAGGAATTTTGGTACATATGCAACACAGATGGTTGACTATTGAATTGTGACTGATGAAGTGAGTGGAAAAAAACACATACAGTACTGTCTACCTATTTTGGGGTATTTAAGGAAACGGGCAGGTCACCTGCACCAATGTTTACCAATGATCTCTCCAACTGGCCACGTTTACCAAATATCGCTCCGACTATATGCATCAGTGTATCGTGCAGATGATGATGATGATAAGATTTGCCACACGGATGTGGCACGGGCTCAGGGTGGAGAGCCCGTAGTGGGTGAACTGCAGATGGAAGGCAGGTGAACTAGCTTCAGCTAGTGTAGACCGTGATGTTTTAAAATAGCGCGGACGACGTAGTCTAAAATGGCCACGTCGTCGGCGTGGCTCTCGCTCGTCACAAGCAGACACTCGGCGTGGCGGTCGTTAAACTGCTGACAGCGATGGAGGCGGTAGAGGGAGTCCGTCACGTCAGAGAAGTTGGCCCGATGGTATCGATCTTGCTGTTCAAAGATCTGATCCACTGAGAGAGACTCGAGATGGACGCGAGTTTCCTCTCTCAGTGGAGGGAGTCGGGCCAAGACTTCCTGATGGCGGTCAGCAGTGGTGGAGGCAGGCGGTGGAGGTGGAGGAGCGGTGGTGGTGGAGGCAGGCGGTGGAGATGGTGGAGGAGACATGGGATGGTCTGTCTCCATCTCAACCGGTGGTGGAGGCCCGCCTTTCTTCCCCTTCCTCTTTTTCTTCTTTCTCCTCGGCTCGCCATCAACAGCAGGTGGAGGAGTCGAGGGCGGGAGGTCCACTTCTTCCCTGTCAGTGGAGGGGACGGGAGAAGGAGCCCTTTCCTCGGCTGCTGACGGCGAGCAGAGGGAATCAACAGTAGGAGCTGGTGCATTCTAAATCCTCATTTATAGCTTTCAGAGGTAAGTTTAAAAAAATGCCCAATAGCTGTGGGAATCCAGGAATAATAGCAAGAAACCTGTGAAAGACTCATTTCAATAGAAAATATGAAAAGGACACACTCGTTTGGTAAAGAATTAAGCTCAATAAATCAACGACTCTTACAATGACATGGACGCAGCTGAGGGCAATGACTACGACACCGCCTCCATTGTCTCTACTCTGGACTTTGAGAGGTTCACAAGGGAGGTTGATGAGAAGGAAGCGGCACAGAGGTGGCAGCAGGAGGCAGCAGCACACCCGCCTCATGCCGAGAGTCCCTAGTCCCCGTCAAGCCTCAGAGCTCCTTACAGTATTGTTCATTCCCGTTAAATATGCTTCACTAATTTCTTTTCCAGGTTGTTAGTGTTCACTGGTGACCAGTTTGATGTAGGTTTGGGGGTAAGAGGGACAACTTTTCCGAGATGACAGACCCATACTGTAAGTAATTTTCCCCATAAGATTGGTTATTTCTAACTCGCAGAGTTCTCAAATTGCAGCGTGTGCTCAGTCTCATAAAGCTGCAACTTAAGAGGTTCCACTATATTGGTGTTATGCAAAAAAAAAAAAAAAAAAGGATTCTACCTACTCAAGTGACTACAGTCATCCCCTGCTGTTAGTAAGGTAAGGAAATATGGATACAAGTTAGAAACAAATTCGATGAAGACTTGCAATCCACTCCCTGTTGACCTGCAGAGCCCCTACAGAACTCCTGTAGAGCTATTAGACAATGTGCAATGGTATACTGTTTCCAGTATGACATCATCTCTAGACTGGGATTATTGTCCATATCCTAATGCTGGTGAGTCATTGAAGGTCAGGAATAACTGGCCTCAAATATGAATCACACCATGGTCCATGGGCTTTATTATGGATGTTGTATCTGGAGGCAGGAACACCACCTCCCTCTTCTTGGTCAGGACCTACAGTGACTCAAGGTGTCTTGCTGTATTGTCTAGGATAAACAGGACCTTAAACTGTATCGTCACACCACCTCAAGCAGAAAGCAGTGATGGAACCAGCCCAGAAGAAAGCTACTGGTGATCATACTTTCCTACTGTGCACCCAAAACATAGGGAGAAAGTTCTTCCTGCACAGTAGTGCTTTTGGGTTATTTGACTCGTAAATGAATCCAGAGTTCATCATATGCCCTGCTGAGAGTGCAGCTGTCTCTTGCACTCTTAAAACCTGGCACTCTGTGTTTCACCTGTGCAGTGCATTTTTTCTGGGGCATTTTATTCTAGAATAGCCCTGTTTTGCTTGCATTCCACACCTGCTGTACCCTGCACTCCTTGTCCTTTATTAACTTTTCAGCTCTTTAGGGAACTGTGATGCTGCCATATGGTCGGGCAAGGCTGCCTCCCATGTTAATATCAGTTCTTTAGGGAGAAACCACTTATCCTCTCAAACCGGTCCTTACTAGCAGTGAAATCAAGGATGGGGACAAGGAGAGGTGTGTGGCTGTGCTAGTGCTAGGAGCATCAAAGTCAGGAAGTGGGATCTTAAAATTCATGAAGGTCAGGGAGTGGGATCTTAAAATGCATCAAGGTCAGGGAGTGGGATCTTAAAATGCTTGAAGAGAAACTTAGTCTTCTGGTTTTTGATGTTCGTGTCCACAGCTTCTTTGCATAGTCCTTCATCCACAGATAAAGTGCATTTTTCATCTGCTCAAGGGCCCTGTCTTTCACCATTGTTACTATGTAGGGCACATACAACATCAACAAGTCTTCTCATTTTTCTTTATGTACCGCACTGCACACTTGTTCACATCAAACTAGCAGGTGATTGTAGCATAAGGCATTCTCTTTGGGTAATCATCCAACACTTTCAGTTTTACTTCATGGATTGTTACCTTCCTCTGGCATCCCTTGGGGAATTGTGCATCTGCCACGTGGTTGGTCGAAGCTGTCTTCCTTGATGTTTTCATGTTCTGGGAGAATCGCCGGTTAATCCTCCCAAATCATCCTTCACTAGCAGTGAATCAGGGCTTGGAATTGCGGACCAGACTCGGAGGCAAGTGAACAACGCAACATGGGCTGCAGGACTGATTAGGTGTAGGGGAGCAGGAAGTGGAGGTGTGGGAATGGTTTGCAAGCAAGATTAACACTTTAATAGGTAGCAACAAGATATGGAAGGAGGCAGGAATAGTGGTGGAGGTAGAGTGCGTGGGTAGGGGGAGTGAGTGTGAGCTATGCCATGTGAGTGTGCTTGTTAGAGCAAAGCTGCAGGGGAAACACATTGCTTCTACAAAGGCCTACACGTAGAACCTTTTATGGTCATACAGGCAATTACCGGATCCCTTGAACAGCTAGAATGGTTATTCACAATATTTGCCACAAAAGACAGGAACCAAGAACTGTGAGATCATGAATACCAAGGGAACACCGTATTTCCTACCCACCTACCATGAGACCTACCTTCCTACCTATTCTAAGATCTTCCCATCTACTTACTTACGTAATTACCATGAGACCTACCTACCTGCCTACCACAAGACCTACCTATCTCTTTACCTACAACAAGCCCTATCTACATCCTACGAGAATTGGTAGATGGGGACGTCCATCATCCACTCACTTGATGTAGGGGTGCCTACTTCTTCCTTCATGTCATACCATTCTTATTTTGTCTGTCCTCCTCTCTTCGAGTTTCTCCCATCCTTATTGTCACTATTTATTACTCTTCCTTCCACTTCAGATGGCTCTACACTGAGTGACAGGCCAAATGGTTTCCTGTAATCTAGGAAACCAGTTACAGTGTTTGGTGGTAACCATATAGCCAATTAACTGGGTGAAGTGGAACCTACTGTGGTGCCCCTGTTAACTGGGTGGACAGCCGCAATTGCAGCGTCCACCCAGGTATCAAACCTTCACACTAACCCCCGCACCTCGTTGTGATGAGTGCTGTCCATCATATGAGAACATTGGTTCACTGCATGGGATAGTCCTGTAGGGGTGGTTGCTTGTCTGCGGCTGATAGGTCTATTCAACCAAACATATTAGGGTACCATAACAACAACACCATAGCAAGAAACCACCTGCCTTCCTATATGCCGTGACACCTGTCTATCTGTCTATTTATCTACCTGCCTACCTACCAAGGGACCAACCAACCAAGTTGCTGTTGTTGTATCAACCTTCCCTGTCTGTCTGGCCAAGCAGACCCATCAACTGTAGGCAGGCAACTGCCCTTGAGGGGTCGTCCCGTGCTGTGAATAACAGTACTTATCAGGAGACCTACCAACTTACACGTCTTTCCATATATCACAAGACTTACCTATCTTCTTACCTACCTACCTATCTGCATAAGTGCTGTACCTTCCTACCTGCCTACATACGTACTTACGTGGCTGTCTACTGACCACGAGATCTGATTACCTACTTACCACGAAACCTACTATCTACCTACTTTACTGGCAAGAGACTTACGAGTACCTGCATACATTGCTACCGTATTACATGAGTGAGGAAGGGTGTGCAGCCCCCTTTGGGGGGTAAAAGAGAGCAGTTGCCCCTTTGCAGGAGGAAAGAGGTAGATATAACCCTTGGTGGAAGGAAAAGGAACAGTCCCCTTGCAGGGAAAGTGGGAGCAATTTCCCTTAATATAATCCCCAGTTTTAGTGGGAAGGGCAATCCCCCTCTCTGCACAGGAGCATTCCAGTCACCCTGCCTGCCTGCAACCTATCTTCCAGCCTTCTGGTCTGTTTGACACAATGGCAGGCAAACAGGTGATCAGAGCAGCGGCTGGCAAGCAGGGATGTAGGCAGATTAGCAGTGTGGAAGGTGGGCTGACAGACTGACATGTAGGCAGGCAGTCTAACTGACTGGTAGGAAGGCAGGTGCTTTCTGGTTCGCAGACAGATAGACTGGCAAGTAGACAGTGAGGCAGGCACATAGAGTCAAGCAGGCAGACTGGAAGACAGGTAGGCAGACAGGCAGGCAGCCTAGCAGGTATGCTTGAAGACAGGTAGGAAGGCAAATAAGCAGCGGCTGACATATCAAAAAGAAGTAGGTAGATAGAGGGACAGGCTGGGTGCATGGCAGACAGTAGACAAGAAGGTGGGCAGCAAGCTGGAAGTAGGAAGCAGGACAGACAGGCACAAGGGAAAGTAGGTTATAGGCATCAAGCTTCTGCCTGTGAACTTAATGACGCCAAAGAAAACTTCGACATTTCTAGACCAATTAGAAAAAACAAACTTTTTCTTTTCCCATTATTTTTCAAAACAGCTTCATCTATAGGAAAAGTTTGTTTCGTTGCCTTGCCAGATGCCATCCCTGCTAGGATGCATCCAGCCGACCTTCCTGCCTCTCAGCGTGTCTGTCTGTCTGTCTGCGTGCATGCGGGTAGGCCAGAAGGTACGCAGGCAGGCTGGCAGGCAGACATGCAAGGAAGTACAGGCTCTTGCTGTAGACTGCGGTTGAGGCTAAAAGGAAGAAAAAGTCGAATTGTTTGTTGTGACTGGTGGAAAGACCAGAGATTTTGTGACGTAATACTCAGAGGCAGATTGTGTCCGCCCTGGCTTCCTGCCTGCCTGCTGTGCATCCCAATCTACCAGCCTGCCGTTCAGTCTGCTTGCTTGCATGCCTATCACCATGCCTGCCATCCTACATGCCCGTCTGGCTACCTGCTTGGCAAGCTATTAACCACCCTGACTTACTGCCCTTCTATCTCTCTGCCATCCTGGAAGACTGTCTGCCTGTCACCTTGTCTTCGTGTGCGTGTATGTGTATGTGTTTGAATTATTATGCATGCATATGAGTGCACAGTGTGTGTGTGTGGGAAAGGGGGAGGTGACTGCTTGTGAAGTCTAGGGATCATCCTCTCCTCTGTCCATTATCTGAGATGTCTTGGTCTTGGTCTTGGCGTGAAAGTAACGATCGGTTCAACGGGGTGTGATTTTGAATCGGCACTCTCTCAGGTCATCCTATCAAGAGAGAGAGAGAGAGAGAGAGAGAGAGAGAGGTAAAGGGCTTGTAGTTAAAGGCCAGCTCAGTGGGTCTGCCACAGCCATGCTTCATCTCGGTTCTTGTAATGTATAAATAATTGCTGATTTTGTCTTTCTTTCACGTTGATTATAGTAGGTTTTATAAGAATTAAGACTCTTTATGGTGTTTGCGAAGAATTTTACGAAAACCACGGGCACAGGGGGAAATAATACTTAGTACTGTATGCTAGACTGTCCAAGCATTTGTTTACAAAGGTCTGCACATGGCCGACGAGTGTGTGAGTTCTTGACTGTGTACATGTCGTTACTTGTGATCATCATTTATGTATGAATACGAATACCCAGTGCAGTGTACATTATTGTGGTGTAGAGTTGGTGTTTTTTTAAGGGGTATTTGTAAGTGTACACATGTGGGTGAGTCAGACTACATGTAGGCTATAGGCTACTCTACTACTAGCTATAAGCAGAGATGGACTATAGTGATTAGCCAGTTCATATGAAGCAAGTTTCCTGATGAAACACATTCAGATTAGGTGCGTTTTTGCTATATAATTCTGTTTAGAGAAAGTAGGTGAAGTGAAGATGATTTAAGTATTGGTGGCATAGGAGGCTTCATAGCAACTCTTCATTAGTGATTTGGCATGTTACACCTTAACCTTCACTTGCATTCTATGTGTATTGTTTTTATTTCAAAATAATTTGCATCAGTAACAGTAAATGATTACAAATCTGTAACACCAGATTCCTAAAAAATAACAATCCATTCATTGCACGGTATTAAGTCAGTTTTCTTCTGTGACATTTCTTCCACAAATAAAAAATAATCCAAATAGGGGGGTCATTAATGTGGTGTTCAGGCTGTGTAAACATTAACATCAACCTAGCTTTTTACCCCCCCGCCCCCACCCCCTCTTAATTTCGATGTGCACTGCCACCTCCTGTCAGTGTGATTGTTGGTAACCAGTGTGTCCAGTCAGTTACAAGCTGCCACAAGCAAACCTCCCAATAGGTGTATTTTATTTTTTCCTTTACACGTTTTGTACTAATATAAAATGACCAGATAATTACCTGCATTCCGTACTGTACAAAAATTACTTTCCTGAAACTTGTGACATTGTAAGAACACAGTTGCAGTCGCCGTGCCCATGTGGTAAGGTTTTGAAAAAAAAAAGATGTTATGTAGGAAGAAGTTGGCAGCACTACACCAAGTGAAAGGTTGATGGTTGTCACCACCTACAGTACAGCAGTGATTTTTATAGAAAGTGTGCTTTTGTTCATTTATTGTGTGTCTCTGATAACAGGACAGTCATTCTGTTATTCATACCTTGTGTTAACTTTTACATAGCCTATTTGTTTTTCTCTTCTTGTTTCTGGATTCTTTGCAGCCTGTATATTTAAAGGACTACAGGTTAGGAACTGGGTGATGATGAAGTGGAATTCATTCTACCACAAGGAATGAAGCACAGCTTGACGTACAGCTGTACAGCAGACCGTCATTGTATGATGAACCAGTATACGATGAATTGCTTATATGATTACTACTGTATAAAGTTAGGACCCCGTTTTGATATATGATCACTTTTTTGCTCATGCTGTCACTGACACACAAGCTTACAGTTGTTTGTTCCAAGATGGCCTTTAAGCACAGTCCCTGTTAGGTGTGTTTGTGTAAGTGATGGAACAGTAGTGTGATACCAGTATTGGAGTTCAAGCAGCTAGCGAAGTGAAATAACGATCAGCCTAAGGGAGTTGGAAAGTTGCTTTTAGACTTTGACCCTTGGCCAAAAGCATATCCCCATTGAATCCATGTTATAAATGACTCAGTATAAAATAAATCGTTGTGATGTATTTTTTTTCAAACACATCTGCATTGTCAAGGAAAGGCGTTTTTTTTTTTTCTTTTGTAATACGGCAATTCCTTTTCTATGATGTTACCATATTTACTCAGTACTTCCTTATCCTCAGACTTACATGGGAGGTTCCGGCTTTAACTCCACACGGGACTTTGAGAAGGCTCTGAAGGAGGCTGAGGGAGAGAAGGCAGCTCTGGAGGCATCCAACAGTGGTTGCCCAGTGCAGTCAGCCACCCCCAACCACAATGTGTGTTAAACCTTGAGTGACTAAATCTCAAAAAGTCAGGCTGTAGATGCAACCGCAGAAATGCATACAATATATCGTGAAAAATTTTGTCTGTTTAAATCTGAGAACATTGTCTTCTGGGTATTTCAGAGTTAAGTGTACAGACTAAGTTTAGAGCCATTCTTTGAAGCATCTTCTTTTGCAGATAACACCAGGATAAGGAGAAAGGTGACAGATATGGCTGACATTGAAATAATCAAAGAGGACCTAAACAGTGTACTGGAATAAGCATCAGAGAACAACATGGTCATTATTGGAGAAATTCAAGCTGCTGCTATGTGGGCCCACAATCACCAACCACTACAAGACCCAATATAACATTAGAGACCTGGGACTGATGATGAGGAGTGATGCAACCTTCAACTATTACATCGTCAAAGTAGTAGAAGCAACTAGAAGCATGAGTGGGTGGATTTAGAGGAGAGCTGTATTAACACCCCTGTGGAAGTTTCCTGTCCCCCCTGGATTAGAGTACCGTACTGAGGTCACCTTTGGTCCCCACACAAAATAAAAGATATACTTATCATTAGAGACCACTCAGTGAATCTTCACAAGTAGAATCCAAGGGCTTCAGCACCTCCACTACTGGAAAAGACAACCCCAGCTCAAACTATTCCCTGCAGAGGAGGAGGAAACCCCACAGACTAACGTAGCTAATGTATATGTGTAACATCGTGGAGGGCAGAGTACCAGGTATAAGGATGGTATTAAACCATAATCCAAGAAGAGAGACTGCAAAATCAGATAGACCCACAGCACCACACAGCAAGGGAGGAAACAATTTCACAACTGAGCTTAGCTGTTCAACTGTCTCCAAGATCTCCATTGGATCTCTGCAGTTCAGCTTCCTCTCACTAGAGATCTGGAACATAAGTGGGCCCAGCCTGGAAACTTGCAAGAAGCAGGTGGATTTGTGATTAAGTGATCAACCCAATCACCCACTGACGCCATGACACCCCATCCATCATCACAACACCCTTCTTGAAATTATCAGAGAGGAAGGGAAGGACGAGGTACCACCCGGTATGAGCGGAGGCCAACCTCAACTTCGTCAGTAACAGATGGAATCAACTGAAGTTAGCAAGTACTGGTAGGTGGAATGGATGGCTTCATAGCAACTTTTCATAAGCCTAGCAATTTATATTGTGTACAGTATTACACCTTAACATTATCTTATGGCCAGATTAAGCACTTTGAAAAAAGTGCAATGTTTGTGTGTGATTCCAAGTAGAATTGTTACAGGTTTTGAATTTATGCTGACTTATTACCTGACTGCTCAGAATTTTACCAAAGTCCTCTTTTCATTTAAATGATTCTGTGATAACATTTATATAAGGTATTGATTGCAGTTCTGTTGATAAAAAATATTGTTCTTGTATTATACAGTATTACATTATCATTGGTTTGCTGAAAAAGGGGGTCACTCGCCTCCTACACCCCACCTGAAATCCATGTCTGTAAATGCGTAATGAAAATTAGAAGTACATCATCATACTGAAGGGGAGAATTGCAGTAAACTATTCAAAAATTGCTTGCTGACCCTTTCAGTCCAATTATTTATTGTATTTTTGCAGCTGTCACCTAAATGTATTTAGCATAGGAAGAGTGCATAAGTAATGAAGGGGTTAGGGTTGTATCTGTTTCTTGCTATCACAGTTGTGTTGGAGAGGGATGTCTTTGTGTGATGGCACTGATATAATCAGGCAGGTCCTCAGCCTGGGTAAACATGCACTTGTCACCTTTCCTATCTTTGAGAAAGAGGATAGAAGACTGCACAGGAGATTCCGCCTGTAATCCACAAGGTTCACATTCCGCTGAGTTGTGGCAACAGCAACAGAAACAACACACACACACACACACACACACACACACAA
>JAGKTI010000372.1:62681-74539 GCA_018397915.1 Birgus latro
CACACACACACACACACACACACACACACACACACACACACACACACACACACACACACACACACACACACACACACACACACACACACACACACACACACACACACACACACACACACACACACACACACACACACACACACACACACACACACACACACACACACACACACACACACACAGAAGCAGTTGGAAGAAGTTTAGAAAGCTGCTGCTTTGACTGACAGTGAAGAATTGTAATTTTTCACTCATGCATATTATTATTATTATTATTATTATTATTATTATTATTATATTACTGTGACCCCAGCTTATGTGGATATGAACCCAGTTGACTGCTGGCTGAAGTTACCCATCTGCAGTCCATCCTTCTTTTAGGGTATAGGGAGGAAGTTGAGGAATGATTGTATAATTGGGCAGGGGAGCCACAAGGTTATATCAGTGCCCCCACATGAAGGTATAGCAACAACTCCAGCACTAATCTCATGTACTAAAGAAATTAAGTATAGCTTATATTTGACCCTCCATGGTAAAAGGATTAACTTATGTTCATACTAGAGTACTAAAGCATTAATTTTTTTCAGGGGCCACAGCCACCATAGCTGCTGCAACTACCACCACATCACCCCAGCTACCATAACCATCACAGCCCTCCCTTAGCTACCACAGCTACACATCCATCCCACAGTTGTGCAACTATGGTACCACGACATCACCCAAGCCACCACAACCATCACATCATTCCCACTGCCACCACAACCATCCCACAGCTACTACTGTACCTCCACCTCCACCATTCTCAAATGTGTGAGTTACATCTTTGATGATTCACTCACCATCCACTCACTCGATGTAGTGCTGCTCTAGGGTGTCTGCTCTTTCTTCTCCTCCATCCTTCTTTCCTTCCATTCTCTTCTGTCTTTCTTTCCTTCATTCTTTCCTTGTCTGTCCTCCTACAGGTGACTTTACGTTCCCTCTTCCGTCATTCTTTCCTCTTCCTTCTGCCTATGAGTGACTACACTGAGTGACAAGCCAAATTAGTTTCCTGTACACCAGGAAACCATTTACTATGCTGGGTGGTAACCATATAACCCAAAATATGGCACCTGGTGGTTTAGTGGGTAATTAAGGTGCTCCAGTCGGATTGAGCCTGGGTAGGTTTATATCCAAGGGATGGTTGGGGTTTATTGCTTACATAATGCCACTTAGGGATGAGTGAGGCTGGTCACTCTCATCTGAAATATCAGGACCTACTTGCCAAGCCCCGGGCTCCTACGCTCCTCATGGGGCAACGTAGGATTGGATGATGGATGGATGAACATTATTATTAGTATATAGAGATATTGTTACCATAATATTTCCATGATTATTTGTATTAGAGATGTACAGTTAAAGACAATATCTTATTGCCTCTAGTTTACCCAGTTCTTTCATATCAATCACTCAGATCAGCATTTTGTTTTTAGCATATTGTATAAAGTACAGTGCCCTGAATCAGATAATTTTTCAAAAACTTCCACTTACTGGAATATTTTTTTTACACAAATATCCTTCCAATATTATCCATGTTTAAGATTTCTTGTTGAACTTACTAAGATCACTGCTGCTGTACATCTTCTGGCCCTGCCTTCAGTTACACACAGCATCCATCCCCATAGTGTGAGCTTTGTTCATTGTTTGCAAACCTTAGCGGTGCTAGATCGATCCTGATTTTTCCATTAAACACAACCACAGAAATGACAGAGTGCAACAGTACCAGGAAAAAAAATATGCATAGCAGCAAACTAAGAGTAGAATTTGTTAAAATATTCAGTAAATGGTCAAGGCAGTTTGTGATGGATTGCCTTGGTGTAGGAATGCCCAGCATTTATGACATTGAGCAGCAGTGATAAGTTAGTGAATTTTTTTGTTCTCATGGGAGTGATATGGCTATATCAATGAGAAGTGTCACTGAAGCCAATAAGTCAGCCTGGAAATACTTACAATTGAAATGTCTCCTGAATTGCATGAAACCATTTGACTTATCACTCCAGTGAACTACGTAGCCAGGCCCCAGGTCCCTGTGGTCCTGATGAGGCTGTCATTTATTGGATGATGGCTGGGGGTTTGGGTTAATGACTTGTACAGTACACACAACCCACCTTTGTGTGCCAATCACATGTCCATTACAACATTGGTATGTGTAGGGCTCTGGAGTTCTTTTGTTTAAAAAGAGAATAGGTTCTCACTGCCCATGTTGGAAGGATGAGTGGCACACAGGAGGAAGATTTCTTGAGACATGCATGCAGCCCTAGCTTGCAACAACCACGTTGTCCTAGACTGTGTGGGGGCGTCTTGCTTACCGAGGGGGTTGCTATAACTGCTCCCCTTTTTCCTGTATTTTTCATAGTCCACACAATGCTTTAATTATGGGCCGTCATCCTTATCTGGCTGTCGTAAGCTGGACACTGCACACCACGTTCACATCTGTGAGATGCTGAACAGCATATTCACAGCCTCCCATTCATAAACCAATTTTTAATTTCCTTCTTTGCATAGAGGCCTTGGGACTAGGTTACTCAGTGATGTAATCCCTTACGGGCCACATCCAGTTGGAGCACCTTAACTTGTTAGACCATTGTGTGTCTGTTTGCTTGTATGTTACCACTCAGTGTAGGAAATGGTATCCTGGGTTGCAGGAAGCCACTTGGCTTGTCACTCATTGTAGTCATCTAAAGATAGCACATCTGAAGTGAGCGTTCTCATAACTTGTCATGGTGCCATGAAATTCATTGAGCTTTAGTTATTAGGTTGAAATGAATCTCCTTGGTTAGTTATCATACCAGCCTCCAGTCAAAGTACATCCTGCCATCAACAGTGTTTAAGGGATCTTAATCATATCCAGGTAAAGCGACTAAAGGTACAGACAGCTGGAAAGTCACATGCTGCCACAGCTATATAATGCATACCAAGAATTGTCATGAGCATGAGCAAAAGTATTTAGACACTTCTCTGCAGGCTGTTGCATGAAATATTTAATGTGATAACAACATGAAGTAGTACAGAGGATAGAAAGGGATTTTGAGGGATGTTTGTGTAACCAGGAAGCTTCACTATCTGGTCATATCAGTGCCCTCACATGAAATTCTCTTGCATCAACAAAAAGATTGTGATAAAGGATGCTTTGTTGTTTGGAGAGTGATGAGAAATACGGAAGGCAGGACCCATACTAACAGAGGATGGTTGGCAAACTTTTGCTCATGGCTGTGCATCACCATTGTAAACAGTTAGTCCATGTTATATGTTACATAATTGAAAGTACAGGGTGGTCCATAAGGTATATTATATGACTCAGGTATTGTGTTTTTTCTTGCTTTCTGGGTCGTGTACCTCATCCCATCCTAAGGTGAGAAGAAGGGGTTTGGATGAGGATTGTTATGATGAGTATGATGATTATAATGACTATCATCATCATCATCATTTTCGTTTTTTGTCCTTGTGATAATTATAATGATGATGATGATGATGTGGGGAACAGCTCAGTCAGCATTACAAATGCTTACTCTTCATCATTTTCTATATCCTATAACCATTTTCTTACTCTGTAGTGACTGCTTGTTTACACTCATAGTGTTGGTTGATTAGTTATTTCTTAAAGCAAAATATTGCACTTGCCCTGGTGACATAAAGTTAAATAGCAGAAGTTGCTTTGGTGTCTCCACTGATTGCATATAATTCATTAAGTTTAAGTAAGTGGAGATTTTTTGTCCTTGTGCAGCGTATATCTTGTAATTCAGTGTCAGAATAGGGCAACACTAAATCTCAGCATCCTTTCCATGGAACTTCTTCATTCCTAGCACCAGATTTTAGTATTAATCTCTTGCTGCAACTCAGTATTCAGGATGGAGAGATGGTAATTTTAAGCCTAGTTAAAGTAAAAGACTATAGTTGATTATCTGCTGTTTAAAGTCATCAAAATACCTGCATTCGCCACACTAGCAGACTGAGACATTCCCACAACACCAGTTTTGTATGGCAATCCTGTATTATGTCTTCATAAATTTGGTGCTGTAAATTGGTGGTTGTCATTGCTTTGGCCCCAGACTCATCTAAAGTAATGCTGTAACAGAACCAGTATTTCACGTATTTCAACATTTTTGCCGATATTAAACCGGTACCATTATTTGCTTCCTGTCACAGCATATCATTTACAAGAAGACAGTCCCAGTGTTCATTTGTTTTTGGATTTGAATCATTGTCTACCCTCTCTGTGTGTGCTGGTGTTCATTACTAGTATACTTGTAGAACCAGTTGATTAAGTTTTTGGTAAATGAACTAAGAAAATTATTTAAGGTTACCACTTACAAAAGTAGACTGCTGGCATTAAGACACACACACACATACATATATCAGCTGATTAACATGAAAAAGATAATGCAGTTACAGATAATTTCTGGTGTAAGGATAATTTTTGAGTTTAAAAGCACATCTGTGGGAAGCCCACATTGTCTGTTCTTTCATTAAATATCAGTACTGTATTTAGTTTCTAGATTATTCACTGACTTTTAGATGATCCTGGGGTCACAGCAACTGGTATCAGAAAATGTAAGTGGCAGTTTTTTCATAATTTTTTAATGACTTAACAGAATAATAGTGCATAAAAATGGTGACATATAACAAGGACTTACTGGCCGAAGCCATAGTGCTTATTTTGTATTAGCTTACAGTAAATGTAGGTGTTTTATGTTTTTCGTCCTGCGTGTGAAAATTAAATTTTTATTCCTAAAGATGGATAATGATACCTTTTTTTTCTTTTTTGACATTTTTATTCCCATTGTCTTGTAATGATGTACACTGTGTTGTTCCTTTACATTTTCTTTCATATGGACTTAATGGTGTGGGAAATGTGCCTTTTTCTTGTTATCTTCAGCTGTTCCAGATCCATTAGCATTGTGGAAATATCTTGATGTGCCCTGATGAACTGTAAAATGGGGAAATGCTTGTAAAATTTTTGTCGAATTTCCTTATCGTATTTTTGACAAAGTTTTATTTTATATTTTTCAAGATCATGCATATTGCTGATTTGGTTAAAAGTTACCTTCCTCATTAATTAATTGTTTCAGAAAAATGCATTATTATAATGCTAAGTAGATTTTTTTGTGTAGAATGCAATAGTACGATAGTGATGGGCAGAAAATGTTGCTTAAAGTTTTAAGTTCTGTAACATGAGTACAAGTGGTTTGTCCATGAAAAGTGCTAGTATCAGTTTGCTTGTGAGGATTAGTCAGACTTTCAAAGGCTATTTACTGGGTATATTTATTGATGGTTGTCTCGTATTGATGATTTCTCTTTGTTTATGGATTGTTTTAAGTGTTGTTGATGGTGATGTTGATGTCTGTCAGGTTAGATTTTAATGGTTTATGATCAGTTTTGAGGTTATCTAGTGAGAGAGAGAGAGAGAGAGAGAGAGAGAGAGAGAGAGAGAGAGAGAGAGAGAGAAAGAAATGTCAGGTACAAGTAGTGGAGTTGGGGTCAGTTAAGTGGAACCAAATGTGTATGGGAAACTTATAGAGTAAATACTTACTTATTTACCTACTTACAACTTTACTCATTCACATGCAGCACTTACCTACCTACCTTCCCACTTACAGACGTATTTCGTACTTACCTTCCTTATTATATACATAACTTCCTACACATCTGTACCCCTTGCCACAATTACTTACCTACTTACCCACTTACCTATCTACCAACCAACTTATCTACCTTCTTACCTGACTGTCTGCATACCTAACATCCTACCTTTATATCTACCTACTTTCACATGGTCATAAACATACATTGGCTGTTGTGGCTAGGTAGTGACTGTGTACAATACAAAATTTAAAAAAAAATACACATGAATAAAAAGAAAACAGTTTTAAAAAACAATAATAATCGGCGACCACAGCCTTGGCGGGTTGGGGCCAATGGACTGTAATAAAATGATAGTCTTATGCTTCTCATAACACATACATTCACATTTCATATGGATGGAGGTCACTTTTTTTTTTTTTTTTTTTTTTCCAGCAGTGGTCCAGTGAGAGGTCTAGCACTAATCTTTGGTGGTTGGTGAAGGGCTATAACAAATTTATTCTCATCTGACAAACACCCCTAACTTCTTTTCAGCTCAGTTAATGGCCTAGTGTAGTCAGGCTGGTTGGTCATTTAACTAGTAGGCCTAATCAAGGATACTCATTCCTGTCCTTTGACTAAGGTTCACCAAATTTTATGCACCCATGACAGCATTCAATTAGTGAGAGTAATCCATTTCTGTCAGATGGAAATAAAATGACTGTTGTGAAGAGGTTCATAAAGTGATGCTGGGGGAGGAGGTAGCTTAATTGAGTCTGTGTGAAGTTCTTGTTGGGGAGTGATGGTTGTTTAGGATGTTTACTCGTATGTGTTTTCTCATTTGACTCTCTCTTGGTTGTCCTGTTTGTATGTGTGTTTAGCCAAAAGATGTTGGGGAGTGATGGTTGTTTAGGATGTTTACTCGTATATGTTTTCTCATTTGACTCTCTCTTGGTTGTCCTGTTTGTATGTGTATTTAGCCAAAAGAGATCTTCTGCATTGAGAACACCAGCTGTTGTTGCATTGGGGATGGTCTTGAATGGGAAAGTCTTAAGTAGGTGATATGAAATGCTTATATCAAGAAATGTATATGCAGATGGTTAGACCAGTGAGGTGATGTCAGGATTCCAAGGTTCGTAATGGTCATCAAGTGAGCGTCTGGTCCTTTTCACTGGACTTGGCCTGGTTATATCGGTTCCACCACATGAAGGTGTATCCCCAGCACCACCTTTGCATGTACAAGGCCCATGGATAAACCAAAATAGCAAATGATATAGCTAAATACATTCATAAGACATAAAGGCATATTTTGCACACTGTTACAAACCTGAATATGTAAAATTATTTCATTTGTGTATAATGCCAACAGAAAGTAATTCCTCCATCAATTCATACATTTTCGTGTAAATTTCGATTAGGTGAAAATTGCTTGAATTTAAGGTTTGGTCCCTGTGAGAAGACTTCTTCTCACTTATTTAAGGATCATATTCAAGACCGGAAATAAGTATCAAAATATGTCCCTGTTTTATATCTAAATGTAGATACAATTTTAGTAGGTACTATTTCTCATTTAATACAGGCATTAAGTTTAGTTGATATAACCTTGATCATTCAGTTTTTATCCTTACTGCTTAATCAAGAAGTACGTAATGTGAAAAGTGTTCATATTTTGATGGATAGATTTATAGTGAAAATGTGTTAGGGAAAGTATCTCAAATGAGGAATATTGATATGGGTTTCACATTGAGTTTTGTTTTTTAAAATTGATTTCTTTAATTTCCCTTAATGCTATAACAAACAGTTTCTTGATAATCATTTAAAAATTGCACCACTCAGATTTAAAAGATGAAACTTAAACCAATTATATCTCTTGTAGGCATTATACCACAAATGAGATTTATTTGTAAATTTTTTGACTATAGTTATTTACTGTATTAGACACCCTTTATCCATCCACTTTTTCTCCTTCTTCATTTTCCTCCCCCTCTTCCTCTCTTCTTTCCTCTTCCTCCTCCTAACCTCTCTGCCACCATCTACACTGTTCTGCAACCCACCCTGCCACCACCACCACTACCCTGTCCCCACCACCACGACCCTGCTGCCCTCCCTACCACCACCACCACCACCACCACCACCACCACCACCACCACCATTATCTTGCCACCCACCCTACCACCACCACCACCTACACCCAACCAGAAATGTTAGTATCTATCTGGTGTAGAATTGATTATGATTATGATTTCAATTTCACTTTTAAAACCTTGGAATTAATTACAATTACATTTCCAAAGGTTTCTAATTGAGTGTGATTACAAATTACATTATTGAAAGACTAATGTTACCAAGCTGATGTTTTGTCAGCTGAAATGTGACTGAATATTGGGAATAATAAGATGTAAAAGTTGGTACAAGTTACCACTATATCAGTGCAGCAAATGGCATGGAAGAACATAGCCTTACTCATCTGCCTCCACCCCTTTTGGTCCTGTCATGCAAGCTCCAGCAGCTACTCTTCCCATTTTATAATATATCAGTAGATTGCTATATTTTTTCTTAAAGCAGGGGAAAAAGGAACTAAATGCTAGGAACCCGTAATAATTGTTTTGCCTAAAAAAATGAGAGAGAAATTCAAGATCCGTTCATATCAAGTACTGTAGTCCGATGCTTTCACTATCTGCTGAATGAGAGTAAAGTCGAATTTTTCATATTTCCAAATAATTCCCCCCCCCCCCCAAAAAAAAAAGGATATAGCTGCATCAATGTAATTGTGTAAAAAATGCTGTATTTTCAAACCTACAATTATCTCGTTGGCAAGGTTGCGGGCCCAGCATTGCAGCTGAACATGATCGGTTCTCGTCTCGAGCCCTCCCATCATCAGAAAAGTTTGACAAGCATAATTCTTGGATTCTGTACTTCTCTTCAGTACTGTTTAAATTCTTTACAGTTGAAGTCTCAGTCACATAGTATATGCGTTTTCCATTTTATTTCCCTAGTTTAATGTTTTCTGTGGAGAGCATAAATTTGACATTCATAGCTGGCAAGAAGTTATTATGTAATAATTTTTGTGATTACTTTTTCAATGGAATTGGTGAAAATTACTTTGGCAATAGAGACTCTACAATTGATTATATTTATAATTACTTAATAAAAATGGAATCAATGCCAGTGATTATGATTACCGATTATAATCAAATCATGTCTGCACCCTACTGCCACCACCCTACTAGCAACCCTACCACCACCACCATCACCACCACCCTGCTCAGGTATCTTCCCAGTCCTGCCCTTTTCCCTTCCTTACCCTTTCCTTTGCCCTGCCTTGCCCTCTGCTCTACCCTGCCTTGTACCTTGTCCTCTGCTCTACCATGCCCTGCCCTGCCCTGCCCTGTACCTCACACTGTCTTGTACCCTGCCCTGCCCTACCAGTATCCTACGTTACCCAACCTTGCCATCTTCCTGTCCTGCCGTGCACATGGTGTCCACCAGACCTTGACCTCTGCCATGCCCTGCCATCGCCTTTCATTTCCTCCCTGAGATGCCCTATTGCCCTCTTACTACCATGCCCTATTGCCCTGCACCCATGCCCCGCCCTGCCCTGTCCTGCCAGTGACCTGCCCTGCTCAGCTTTCTCAGTGGTGTGCCCTGGATTTGGCCATGGTGTCTTCTGCTCTATTCTTCCATCCCCTGTCTTGCCCCCTTATGTAATTTGTCTAGTATCGTTTTACACATATCATTTTGTCTGTAATCTGTTATTGTAAATCTAAGTTCATAATTAGCTTCTGTAATCAGATTGCAGGTCTGATAGCATATGTTCAAGCTTAATATTTGTATAAATCTCTGAAGTAATGGTTTTGCCCAGTAACGTGTAGTGAGCAGGTTATATCATCAGTTACCTCTCTCAGGCTCCTATGACTTACTCTTGGCTGAATAAAATCGTCTGGTGTCAGCTGGAGCAATATGCTAGAGTTATGTCTTGTCTTGTGGGAGGGTTAATGGTGACAGTGTATTAACTCTCTCCGGATCCTATGACTCACTCAGCTGAATAAAATAGTCTGTCAGCCGGAATAGAATACTAGAGTTGACCTGAGCATTAGAGGGTTAGCTATTTATTAACCCCCTGGTGCCTGGGGGGTTAATAAATGCCTATGTTAACCCCCTAACCCTCAGGTCAACTCTAGTATTCCATTCCAGCTGACATAGACTATTTTATTTGGCTGAGTGAGTCATAGGATCCTGGCTGAGAGTTAATACACACACCATTAATCCCCTCACATGATGGACATAACTGTAGCACATTGTTCCAGCTGACATCAGAGGATTTTGTTCAGCTGGGTGGGTTGTAGGGGCCTGAGAGAAGGTAACTAAAAATGTTCTGCCAAGGGTGGGGTAGGTTGCAAATTTATAAAGGGCCATAGGGGTGCTGCTAGTAAATAAAACCCCCTTCCTCTTCTCTTGATGTCTTTTTGACCTATCTGGGGTGTGTCTCCATCTGCCCCGGTGTGGGTGTCACTTGGTGGGTGGGTGTGGTGTCTTGAGTGTGAGGCGTGTGGATGTCTGTTTGTGGGTGGGTGTGGTGTCTTGAGTGTGAGGTGTGTGGATGTGTTTGTAGGTGGGTGTGGTGTCTTGAGTGTGAGGCTGTGAGGCGTGTGGGTGGTTTGTGTGAGGTGAGTGTGGCTCCATCTGTTGGGGGGTGGTGTCAGTCTGTGGGTGTTTGTGTGTGTGTGCGTGCGTGTGTATGAGGGCTCAGTGATTAAACATTCCTCTATCCTGGCCGGGAGTTGAACCCGGGTCCTTCTGACTAGCACGCCAGCATGAAGCTGACCATGCCACTGAGCCCCCAAGGGGATAGGGGTTTGAACATCTACTGTATTTTCTTTTCTTTGGCTTCAAAGAAAACGAGAAGGGGATACTAATGTATACTCAGTATCGGTAACAAAAATGGGACATTAATATATAACGTCCAGGTTTATTCGCTATGGAAGGTGTTGTGAAATCTCCAAAGCCACTTAGAATATTTCAGACTGCAATTTAATGCTAGTCACGATGAAGTGTTTGGGAAATTATATTAGTGCATTAGCATTATTATTATTTTTTCTCTCTCTCTCGCCAATGAGGTAAGTGAAATGAGCTGCAAAAAGGTCGAAAATCTAGACCAAGCAAGAGAAAACTGTATATATAAAATACAAACTGGAACTTCATATTTTTTCTTTCATTTTTCCATTTTTATTTCTTTTTAATACTTCACAATACTTTTCGTAACCCTCTTCAATTGGAGCGATTTTTTTTGGTCAGTATTATTGCTCCCTTCAGACGATTTTATTTAACATGGAGGGGGGGAGAGAGAGAGAATACTGGAACTGGAAGGATTAGAGAGAGAATATTGGAACTGGAAGGGGTAGAGAGAGAATATTAGAACTTACTAGGGAACAAAGAGAGAGAATATTGGAACTGGAACTGTAGGGGTTGGAGAGTGAGAGAACATTGAAACTGGAAAGGTTACAGATCGAGAGAACATTAGAACCAGAGGTTAAAGAGAGAATTGGAATAGGAACTGTAGGGGTAAGACAAGAGAGAGAGAGAGACTGAAACTGGAAGAGTTGAAGAGTATATTAAAACCAAGGGTTAGAGAGAGAGGGGGGGGGGATAAAAACGTCTGTTGTAAAAAATATAACCTATATATACAGTACGTCATCAGACTGAAGAGGTTACTTCACTCTTATTTGAATTTGTTATATTTTGCATATCATAGAAAAACAATAATAGAAAAATCTATATTTCTGTATTGTTTTTATTTACCTACCACGAAAGAAAGCAATATGTTTGAAATTTCTGATCATATTTATATTTAAAAAATGTTTGTATGAATAACACCAAGGAAGTTCGAATATTTAAAGCAATTACTATTTCTTCACTAACATAGACAATAATAATAATAATAATAATAATAATAAAACAGTAACCCCTTCATCTCAATGACATGCTCATTTTTTATCACTCCAGACGATTTTCTTCAGCTTAGGAGAAATATTTGGAGCTTGAAGGGTTATATATATACAGCCTTCACTGACCCTTCACTGTTAGGCCACTCTCCTAAGCTGAGGAAAATGGTCTGGTGATGCAAGGAATATACTACAAAAAAAAAAACACTCGGATTGAAAGGTAATAAAGGACAAAGCTATGAGACTAAAAACTAAAAATGAAAAAATAAATAAATATTGGATATGTAGATGGGAAAAATCAGAATCAAAAAGCAAGTTAAAATA
>JAGKTI010000372.1:79476-98448 GCA_018397915.1 Birgus latro
TGAAGAAAATCGTCTGGAGGTAGAAAGAATGAAATAGAAGTGGTGTTATAGTGGTAAGGACATTAAATAAAGTGCGTTAGATTAGGGTAGGATTGAGTTGGATCGGTTATGGCAGGATAGGGTAAGTTGAGGTAATGTAGTATAGGACAGAGAACAGTAGGATAGGGTAGTGTAGGGTAGAGAAGTGTAGAGTGGGGTAGGGTTAGAAAAGTTTGGGAAAGGTAGGTGAAGGAAAGTTATGGTATGGGAAGGGTACAGTTGAAGGTTAGGGTAGGGTAGGCTGGGGTAGGGTAGGCTGGGGTAGGGTAGTGTAGGGAAGGGAAGTGTGGGGAGAGGTAGGTTTGTTTAGGCAAAGGTAGGGTAGAGTAGGAGGGGGATGAAATATGCCTATTGTCCATCCATCCATCCATCTATGGCCAGACGCCTGAATCCCACAAAGGGTGGCCGCAGACAAAATGCCTCAAAGTCGCTCTGTTACCCACCATTTGACTGCCCTCCCTCCAACTCACTCCTCCCTCCCTCATATACCTCTCAACTCCATCCCTCCACCTTATCCTCGGTCTCCCCCTCCATTTCCCTTCCTCTACTTCACCCACATACACCCTTTTAGTCAGTCTTTCATTCTCCATTCTCTCCACATGTCCAAATCACCTCAGTGTATTTCTCTTATTTTTTTCAATCACATCCACATCCACCCCACAACCTTCTTTCACTTCTTCATTCATCAACCTGTCCCTCCATGTCACTCCACATGCTCCACTGAGGTAACTCATTTCCACTGCTCTCACTCTTGACTCGTTCCCCTCTAGCAAGGTCCACGCCTCGTTTCCATACGTCAAGGTAGGGATCACAACACTATCATGCAGTGACTTCGTAACTTCCACACTCACCCCCCTATTTCTCATCACTGCTTTCAGTGAACCAACAACCTCCCATCCCTGCTATACCCTATCAAGCACTTCATCCCCAAAACTTCCATCCTTACTCATCACACTCCCCAAGTACTTGAATGAACTCACATTCTCCATATCCTCACCATCCGACCTGACTGTGCATTCTGTGACTTCATTTCTCTCAAACACCATAACTTTACTCTTGTTTACGTTTACTTTCAGATTCCTCTTCTTACACACTGTCTCAAATTCATTCACCAAATCTTGCAATTCCCATTCATTTTCACTCAACAATACTGCATCATCAGCAAACAGCAACTCCGGAATCTTCCACACCTCACTCTCATTCATTAGAGCCACCCCCACATCTACTGCCCTACCTTGCACCTCCTTTACAACCCCATCCATGAATATATTAAACTGCCATGGAGACATCACATATTCCTGTTTCAGTCCCACATTTAGCTCAAAGAACTCAGCTAACCATCCACTCGCACCGCAACACTAGCTCCCTCGTACATACTCTTCACAGCACTCAACAATTTCCCGTCCACTCCATATATTCTTAATACATTCCACATACCTTGCCTATCCACTCTGTCATATGCTTTCTCCAAGTCCATGAAGGCAGCATACACTTTCTTTCCCTTCTCTAGATACTTCTCCACCAAACATCTTAGAACAAATATCTGATCTACACACCCTTTTCCCTTCCTAAATCCCCCTTGTTATGCCACTTGTGCTAAGTAAAATTATAACATAGTTAGCCTTATAATTTTTATTTTCTATAAAATCATCAAGACAGAAAACTATATTTTCTTGGATAACTTAACTATTTTGATGCACTAACAACGAGATCAGATATTGAGACTTCATGATGCGAATTACACAATCTGTATTGTTTTCTTGCTAATGTTATACAGCTATATTTAACTCAGAAGAACTCAGCAGAATTAAACAGTACATGACTTGCTCGATGAATGCTGTGACCGAAAAAAAAAGTATATATTTCACCTAACAGTAAACGATTTTAGTATTTCACCTGAAGGAAAATCATCATAGCTAATGGGTTTCCTTTACACCCACACCCACACACACACACACAATCATCTAATGAGAGAGAGAATAATAAGACGTTACCAGATGAAGGGGTTGAGCTGAGTCTTGTAATCACTCGCCTACGTTACCAGAATTTCACGTCTTGAGAATGCTTCCTCAGTCTGCCTCTCTCCCTGCCTTCTACCTCCATTCTTCTAACGCAGTGTCCAAGCATAGACTTGACTTTGGCTTGCTGCTGTTTGACTTTAGTGCAAACTTGCGTAGGTATTCAGCCTTTGCTTCCTTCTCTCTGGAAAAAAAAATCAATAAATAGTATCTCTATAATTGCAATATACAAGAACATGCAGGAAAAAGGAAAAAAAGAAAATAAAAGTAAAAAAATGAATAAATAAAGGAGGCCTGTGATTAGAGTATCCAGTAAAATGGCCTTTGGTTCCTACTTCCTTACATGAAAAAGTATATACACAGAAAAAGTATAGAGTACCTTCAGTGTTCCATCTTAAGTTTGGCCGCCGAAAGTAAGAGGGCAAAGGACTACGAAAGACCACAATTTTTGGCGGTCACTAATGTAAGACTCGAGAGCATCAGATATACAACATGCCACATTTTGAGTTCATTAAAATATTATACATAAATATCTATAAATATCAATGTACTGTAAATATTCATTAAAATATCAATAAATGGCATTATAACAGGTGCATACGTTTTCCTTAAATATTTTGACTTCTGCAGGTCCATTATGCCTTTTTATTTTCATTTTTAGTACAGACATGATTATATTTGGCTAAGGTGTAAATTCCACAGGTAAATGGGTTGTAAATAGTCTCCATTAACCTTCTTATCATCTACCAGAGATCTCTTCTAAAATGGATAAAACTGTGCTAAAAGAGCTTATTATCAGTGTTGGAAGTCCCTGTGTGGTCGGAGATGGAAGGTGAGTGTGTGTGTGTGTGTGTGTGTGTGTGTGTGTGTGTCAGTATGAAGTATGGTGATATGTGGAATGACAGTGCGAAATGTGGCAGTGTGAAGTGTGTTATTGTGATATGTGGCAGTGTGAAGTGTGTTATTGTGATATGTGGCAGTGTGAAGTGTGGCAGTGTGAAGTGTGGTAGTGTGATATGTGGCAGTGTGAAGTATGGTAGTGTGAAATGTGGAAGTGACAACGTGAGATGTGTGTTTGGTCCGCCAGTGTGAGGTGTGGTATATTTCATCTAAGTTTCTAACACACTGTATAACATTATTTTCTTTACTAGAGATTTTAGATAATCGCAGATTCATAAACCCGTCACATATCCAGCCAAAGAGAGACAGAATACCGACTGAGAGAGGAAATGAGAACGGATACTCATAAAATACCCAGCCTCTATCCTTACCCTCAGCATGATCAAAAATATAATCCTAACTCATTTCCCGACTAAACAATGAAATGGTAGGTAAGTAAAAGAAAAGAGAAATATATATATATACCCACCAATACCTCGTCCCTGATCAATTTCTGTGACCAGGGAGTGTCGGAGTGATTTCTGAGGGAGGAAGGCAGTGCGCGGCTATTCCAAGTAGCTCCTCTACGAACGGGGTCCTAATTTCTGAGGTCATCCTTAGCTTGGCGTCCTTCCCACACACACACGCACTCTTCTCCCTCTCTCCGCGTCCCTTGTGCTATCTTGAGAAGGCTGTAAGAGGAATGATCTGTTAATGTACGTGTTAATAGTACCAGCAGAGAAACAGGGAAGAACTTGGTCAATCAAACGGGTATAGCATTCGTGAAAAGTTGCAGTTTTACAGTTTACAGTGTTGGATTAACTCGTTTTCTTTTTTCCTCTTTTTTTTTCTTTTTTTTCTCTCTTTTTTCTCTCTCTTTCTTTCTACTTTCATTTTCTATGTCTTTCCTTAGTCCCACTTCCTTCCCTCTCATTTTGTGGCAAGGCTCACTACGTTTTTGCATATTCTCCTGTTCAGCTACATCTACTTTACTTCCCAGTCCTATGCTGGGGGGATGATGGGTGTTTTCCTTATCAGTAAAGCTTGTAGACGTTTGTAACCTTCCCCTTCACACAACACACCGCCAGGGGAGGTTAGGACAAGACTTCATACCTCTTTCTTCTCCTGAATTTCTCTCTCTTAATCTGATCTTTCCTTTAGACTTAGTGGAAAGTCCCGTAACATTTTTTTGTGTTTGTCAGTTACACGATTAATTTTCCGTCATAGTAAAGGAATGCGTCACACATTTGTAGGTGCTCGTGTGACATTAAAGGTACCAATGTAGGAGGAAGTAACTCAATTTGCAGACATGACTGAAGAAATGAGTATAGTGAAATCTGGGATGGAAAGTCTAGAATGAAGTAACTTTTTGATAGTTTTTATTTTTTTTTCGCAAGCTTCCTCATCCCATTGTTTACGGCAGAGTTCTTTTAAAATTCGAGCCATTTAAATTATTTCAGTGTGAGTGTGAACTGAGCTTGCCGAAAATAGAGGAACTTTTTTGTACTGCTTTTCGTACTGTCCCACACGAATCTGAACGAGTTATTTTACGCTAAAGGAGACTATGACCCGTATTTTCATTGGTTAAGGAAGCTCCCTAACACCTCTTCCTAAGCGATTTATTTTGCTTGTTACATCTTGCTATCCTTTTCTGTGTTATTTACGTCATTCTGATATCACCATTCTCTTCGTAATGAACGTACAAAACTATATTAACCGTCCGCATCCAAAAACAAATCTTTCCTCCCCACACACACACACATGAGAAGGAATATGTATTTACTAGCAAATTCCAAGAAATTATTGATACTGGGAGGAATACTAGCTGCCAGGGGACTATTACTAGGTTACTGATACTTGAATAATACTATCCTACTTCGCCTATCTGACTATTACCATCAGACTACCGGAATAGGGTCGAATGTCCAAAATTAAACTGCATGAATCAAGCTACCTTCCTTCCCTCCCTTTCTCCTTTCCTCCTCCTCCTCCTCCTGTCTCTCTCCCTTCTCCCTCCTTCTGTCCCTCCTCTTCTCCTTTCCTCCTCCTCCTGTCTTCCTCCCTCCACCCTCCTTCTCTCCCTCCTTCTTCCCTCTCCACATCCTCCCTGTCTCTTCCATCCCTTCTTCCTTCTTCTTGTGGCCGCCTATCTATTTCTGTCAAATCTACCTCTCAGTCTATCTATCTGTCTATCTATCTACCTACCTGTCTATCTATCTATCTATCTATCTATCAAACAGTAGCGACAGATGATAATGAAACACGACTTACTTGTAGCTTCATCACAAACAGTAGAAGTGATTGGCTGATTGGCTTTCTTCCTGGCTTTCTTCCTGGCTTTCTTCCTGGTTTTCTTCCTGGCTGTCTTCCTAGCTGTCTGTCTGGCTGGTTGTGGATTTCTCAGGTTCCGTTCGTCTATCTGTCAATGAAAAAATCATCATCATCATCATCATCATCATCATCATATTAATCAAAGTCACAGTCATCATCATCATCATCATCAATCATCATCATCATCATCATCATCAATAATCATCAACCATCAGAGTAATTCCCACCACAATCATCATCATCATCATCATATTTATCAAGGGCATCATTGCCACCATTTTAATCATTATTATTATTATTATTATTATTATTATTATTGCTATTATTATTATTATCATTATTATTAATATTATGGACGGATGGATAGTTACATAGAAAGACAGACAGACAGACACAGAAACTGAGAGAGAGAGAGAGAGAGAGAGAGAGAGAGAGAGAGAGAGAGAGAGAGAGAGAGAGAGAGAGAATCATCGTACATTTCAGTTAAAATTTTTGTCCGTCAATAAATCAGTTTATTTTTTCGTCACTCAGTTTAATACGTCAGTCCAGCAATCAGTCAGTCAGTCAGTCAGTCAATCAGTCAGTCAGTCAGTCTGTCAATCAGTCGGTCAGTCAGTCAGTCAGTCAGTCAGTCAGTCTGTCAATCAGTCAGTCAGTCAGTCATTAAGATAGTCAATCAATCAATGAATCAGTTAATTAAGTACTCAAAGGTAGTCCGTCAGTCAGTTATTGTGTGTGAGTGTGTGTGTGTGTGTGTTTAGGTGTGGCAATATATATGCGTGGAGATGTGGCTGTGTATGCGTGCACGTGTGGCAGTATGTATGAGTGGAGATGTGGCTGTGTATACGTGTGCGTGGGGCAGTATGTGTCTAAGTGTGTATGTATGTATGTATGTGCGTGTGTGTGCGCTCATGTGTGTGTATAGATGTGACTATGTGTGAAGGTGTGGTAATGTCTTATTCTTCGTTCTCTCCGCACGACCAAACCATCACAGCGAACATCTCCCAACACATTCCATCTTATCCACATCCACAGCGCTCCTTTACTTTCCCGACTAATACAGACGATTTAGTAAAGCTGAAGAAACTCATAGTATCAAAGAACTAATGAACAATATCCTCGTTTACCTTTCTGTGCCTCAGGATGGGGAAGCTGCTCACACACTATCTTATCACTGAGGAAATAGGCAAACTGCTCGTGCGTCCTCCCCCTCTCGCGGCTAGAGGGTGACTGGTGGGATTCGGAGCTTCTAGGGTTCACAAAAGCTTTAAATCGAGACATGGTTCGTTTTTATGATGCTGTGTAGTATTTGTTTCATTTTACCTTTACTCTTTCTATCTTTGTGTGTAGTTCCTTTATTTCTTTTTAATTGATTTGTAACAATAGATTAACACGAGAATGTAGTGACGTTGGAAGTGGCGGTCAAGGGAAAAGCAGGGAGATAGCAGGAGTATGATTTAAAGCAGCAGGGAGAAGCAGGAGTTCGACAGAGGAGGCATCGGCGGCTTGATGGAGTCGGTGGAGTATGTTTGCATCTCCCTCAGCCACTTCATTTAGGTGGCTTATTCTGCTCGCTTACTGTTGCTGCCTCCAGTCAAATTTATTTCCTCTATAACACCTCAGATTGACGTAACGCATTCTGTTAGGTTACTCATGCTGCCTCCAGACGATTTTATTCTCGTAGGGTAAAGGAAGCTCCCTAATACCTCTTCCTAAGCGACTTATTTTGCTTATTACACCTTACTGTCCTTCTCTGTGTTACGTAAGTCCTTCCAATATCACCATACTCCGCATAAGTAACGCACAAAAGGATATTACCAAGCAATATCAAAAACTAAATTGCTAAGGAGGAGGTGTTAGGGACTTCCATAACCGAGGAGAATACGAATGTCAACATAGGAATAACAAAGGAGGGAAAGGATTGGGGCAGAGATAGAAGTCCTGGGATTGGAAAGGGCAAGGAGCATCAGGTAAGAAAAATTGCCGTCAGATTCCCTTTGTTTTTATGTATCTTGCGTCTGTATATCACTGCGACCCGAGAGAGAGAGAGAGAGAGAGAGGGAGAGAATGGAGAGGGTTGTGACAGCGTTTGTAAGTTAATATTCAAAAGGGTGCATTAGGAAGAAAAAAAATCCATTGCCATAGACCTATTATTTATTCATAGCGTGCGTCTCAAGAGTGACTACCATCCAAGTGTGAGATTGAGTGTGATGGCGCGACGCTGGAGCCATCTGGTGAGAGGGGCTAGGTGTTGCAACAAGGATTCGCCGTCTATTTCTCTCCTCCCAGTCAACTCCTGCAGCGCCCAGTCCCAATTCTCAGACGCCCCAGCCTCCAGTACACGCCTGAGCCACACCACGGGAGATAAAAAGGGCGTGAGAGTCATATTTAATCCTATGACGACAGACAGAGACAGACAGACAGGGTGGAAGGATTATGTGGGGGTGATTTTTATTGTTCTCGCCGACAGAGAGGGTGGATGGAATATAGAGAGGGTGGAAGGGATATAGATAGGGTGGAAGGGGAATTATGTGGGCGTGAAATTTACTGCCCCATCCTCACACTCCATCTCCGTGCTTACCACAGGTGCGCCCCGGCCGTGTGTGAACCAGCAATGGAGCACAGGTGTAGTAGGGGAGGGGGTGGTGAGGGGGAATGTCCGTAGCTCATTTCACACAGCTCCTTATGCACCTGAAACTGGGCAACTCCCGCCACGAAATACCTGACCAAGAGAGAGAGAAATGAATATAAAGGAGCATTTAGGCGTCAGGGAGTATCAACACAGTATATGCAAAACTAAATCGGTAGGGAAATGGTGCTAGGGAGACTGAACCTGGCGGGTATACAGTCCACTTCATGTAAACTCTACCCTGTTCACTTCATCTTGGCTTAAATTTGTCAGCCTTTCAACAGACAAGAATAATGGTCCCGAAATCGAATTATGCCCAACTTAGGAAGCTTTATCTCACATTTTTTTACATCTTTTCTATATGTTTTTCACATTTTTACAACTCTGTATATCTGTTTACATTTCCTTACATATTTTACATAATTTCTCACATCTTTTTATATCTTTTACAACCTTTCATGAGCGTTTTTTACCATCTTCTCGTTTGTGTTGTCAGTGAGGTGTGTGTGTGTGTGTGTGTGTGTTGTCATTGAGGTGTGTGTGTGTGTGTGTGTGTGTTGTGAGTGAGATGGGGAGGTAAATAGGTGTGTTGTGGTGTTAGGAACTGCATTACTAACCTGATATAAGGTGTGTTATCTGGGATGTGGAATTTTGCGGCTGGATCGAAGGCTGTCTTGGGGCGGGATGATGGTGGTGAAAGTCCTTGGTATAACAGGCGAAGTTTCCACCAGTGTGAGTTGTAATCCTTCTCGCCAATCTTAGGGGAAGGAGTATTGATGAGAGAGAGAGAGAGAGAGAGAGAGAGAGAGGAGAAAAGTATGGACTAAAGCATATCACACACACACACACACACACACACCCACGTTACCTTGACCTCTCCCCTCCCTCTCTCCCTCTCTCTCTCTCTTTCTTACCTTGCCCTCAAAGACATCCCAGCGCCAAGTGTCCAGCGCTGCGGCAAATGTGATAAGAGGAAGCTTTGCCAAGGCCAGTCTTAGAAGGCGTCTTAGAGAGTCTTCTGTGGAGGGAAGGAAGGGAAGAAAATTTAGGTGGAGCTTTGGTAANCATCATCATCATCATCATCATCATCATCATAATCATCATCATCATCTTAAATCTCTTTCTTAGTGGTGAGTTAAATGGGTATTGTCGAAAAGCAGGAGAAAAAACACACATACATACATACACAAACAAACGCATACACACATACATACATAGACACATACACATACACAGATACACCCATATACACACGTACACATAAATTCATACACTTACATACACACACACTCCTGCACACATACACATAGACGAAGAGAGAGAGAGAGAGAGAGAGAGAGAGAGAGAGAGAGGCAAGCACCCAAACCTACCCTAAATACTGTAGGCTGGTGACTGTAAGCTTGGAAATAGTGTATATGGCCCAGTTCATGGTAGGCAGCAGTCAGTCTCTCCTTCTGCTCATCCCCGCCTGCTTCTCCTCCTGCTGCTGCTCCTTCGCATAGTATCATCCTGCAAATCATAGTCGTATTGGAATTAGTTCTCTTCCTCTTGCTCCTTCTCCTCCTCCTCCTAATCCTATGCCCTGAAGATTTACCTGCAGTCAAGTTCATATACTCTAGGACTGAAAATAGGGACGTGGCAGGTAAATTTATGGTTTCATTTCTTAGTCTGGATAATGACTGAGTGTTTTCCTAGTCCTGTATCTTGACCCACTGTAGCCCTGTACCCTTACCTGTAGCCCTGTACCCTTACCTGTAGCCCTGTACCCTGATCAACATACCTGTAGTCCCCCGGAGCGAACATATCTAAGGAACGAGGGTGACAGTCCTCCTTCTGCCTCCCCTCCTCAGACCCCACCACAGAGGAGGCCCAGAACTGCTGAGGGAGGGGAGGAAACCCGAGCCCCTGGAAGAACTGCTCCGCCTCCTGAGTGGCAGAAGAGGAAGGTTAGAGTCACGCCTATCGATTGCACGAGGGTCAATGAGGCGGGGGAACTGATGAGGAAGTAGGAGGAACCCGACCCCTTGGAAGAAATGTTCCGTCTCCTCCTAAATGGCGCAAAGGCTGTTTACGTTCAGTTAATAAAGCAATCTTTCCCTTTACTTTACGCTCCCAGGCTCCTATGACTCACTCTCAGCTGAACAAAATCGTCTGGAAATCGCTGACAATACTATACTCCTTTTGCCTCAACCTGACCCAAATTTTCGTCTTTTTTCAGCTTACTTCACGTAGGTCAGTGGAGGAAAAGAGAACACTGTGGCTCTACACACTTTCAATAGCACCTCTTCGTGACTAGCATCCTACTTCACCGTTAATCTATTTTTAAAACTCAGAATTCAAGCAGGAGAGATGGCAATTTTAGGCCGGGTTTGAGTAAAAGTAGTAGAGCTGTCTTGCCCATGAGAAGGTCAAATATTTCTTTAGCCCAGATATTCGTCCTTTTGCTGCTTACTTCACGTAGTTCATTGGCAGAAAACGACAATCCTACGGCTCTGCATCCTTCCAATAACTCTTCTCTACTTGTATCCTATTCTAGAATCAATCCAGTATTATAATTTAGTACTCAAGATGGCGAGATGCAAATTACGGTCCAAGTTAGCGTAAAAGCAGGACATACAACGAATTTCTTTCAGACGTAGTAATATTAAAACCGTTTTCTGTCAATAATTTTTGAAGTATTTGCAAACGACACAGGAAATGAAATCGAAGGTGGCTGCCTCGTCACAACAATGCGTCCATCAGCACAGCGTTCATTACCTCGCAGTTTTGGCAGAGAAAAATATATTAGTCCCGCATGCATCATACCTGGTTGTTTCTCAGATTAAAGCTTGATGTGAGAGGACGTCGTTTTGACCCAAGATAACCAACCTGAAATGCCGACGAGCTTCCAGGAGAGCGTCAAGAAATGAGAGCTGGATCCAGTGACGCTCACAAGAACATTAAAGGAAGTGGACGGATATAGGAGTGGAGTACTGTGAGGGGAGTAACTGAAGAGTGTACCTGAAATTTAATTTACCTGGATTTGACAGCCATTGTAAATCATCTTTTTTTTTTCTTAAGTCGTACTCAACCCCTTCACCACGAGAGAATAATCCTACACTGAATAAAATTGTTTTCCGGCGGCCTAAATTAAGAAAAAGACATTGTGTGTTTTTTTTTTGTACCCCAAGCTCATCTGAACTTGAACACAAATTAATTCAGGGTTCAGTTATCCTTCTCGTGCAATCCACCATCATCTTTTCCTGGGGGAGCTGTGGAACGCTTATATAAAGAGGCAGTGAAGCAGGCAGGTTATATAGGTGCCAACGCGTGCAGGCGCCCCTTGATGGCCCCCTCATCTCGTTTTACGGCGCAAGTAACTATCCACAATGGCAACGAACCTTTACCATTTCCAGGACAGTAAAGTTGTTTTTGCGTTCCCCTCCTCCTTTAGTTACTGCTGGGTGCGTGGGAGTGCGTGTGTCGGTGGGAGGGGGTGCGTTGAGGGTGTGGAAGGGAGGGAACTGGTAAAAGAGGGAGGGTGATTGAGTGGAAGGAAGTTGGTGAGAGATAGGCTGTGTGTGAGTGGAAGACAGTGTGTGAGAGGGGCGGTGTGAGTGGGCGGGAAATGGTTCTAGAGAGACAGTGTGTGTGTGGGTGGAGGTGGATGCATGAGAGAGAAATTGCGTGTGTGTGGAAGAACGTTTTTGAGAGGAGTGCTGTGTATATATGAAAGAACGTTTGTGAGAAGAGGGTCGTGGGTGACTGGGAGAACGTTTGTGAGTGGGAAGGTGTCTGGGGGAGTCACTGAGTGTGTTAGAAGGTGCGTATGTGCTGGAGGTAGAGTGTGTGTTGGAATGTGAGTCGATGTTGAGTTGATATGGGTGCGAGGAAGAAGGGATGGGTGTGTGAGAGAGTGTGGGTAGCTCTGTGGAAGAAGAAGATGTGGGGACAGGAATGGGTGTGTGGACGTGGTCGTGTTTTGGTGTGTGGTGTTTAGTTCTCTGCTTGTTTTCCGGTGTGGGATGTTTGGTTGGGTGTGTTGCGTCTCCATGTGCATCTCCGTGTGTGTATTCGTGTGCTTTTCCGTGTCTGTATGCGTGTGCGTCTCCGTGGCCGTATTTGTCGATGTGATGAAGTGTGTGTCTGTGCGTTGCGTCGCCGTGTGCAGAGTCCCTGGGTGTTTTTTCCTCCCCTGGTGAGTCGACTGGCAATATCAGGTCAAGCAGTGCCGTCCAGTCCTGCCCAAAAAGATCACCTGTCGAGGGAAATGAAAAATGTAGAACGAAATTTAAAATGCAGGCAAGTGTCCATTACAGTAATTTTAAACTCTTGAATGAGATGAGTACCATAATGGTTTATTTCTAGTACCTTATTATTGATTTTATTGACCTTACAGAAGACCTTACATAGTGAAGGGGTCAAGAGAAGCTAAATTTAATGCCATAAGATCAAAAAATCTCTCTTAAACTGAACGAAATTGCCTGGAGACAAAATACAGTCAAAACACCTTCTCTGAAGATTTAAAAAGACCATCTAGTGTGAGAAATTTGAACTACACTCGCTAATTTAAAAATCTAAACAAGCGTATGATGTGTGTGTGTGTGTGTGTGTGTGAGAGAGAGAGAGAGAGAGAGAGAGAGAGAGAGAGAGAGAGAGAGAGGGAGACTCACCAACTAAATGTGCAGGAACAGGACCCACGCACGGCACCAGATCACGCCCGTAGGTGATGCGAAGGGCGTGGCGTACGTGGGCGTGGAGGAGGGCGTAGAGGGGCGCCAGCTGGTTCAACACCCGCCTCACCACCGCCCGCACGCCCACACCCCCGCCCATCTCAAGCTCCGATCTCCACGCTTCGCCCATGTCATTATAGCCTGTGGAATGGAGTGGATATGGTTCTATGTTGTTCTATCTGTCTGTCTGTCTGTCTGTCTCTGTCACACTCTCTCTCTCTCTCTCTCTCTCTCTCTCTCTCTCTCTCTCTCTCAATGACACCTTTTCACACTACACCTGCCTACCCAAAGACGAATTTTATATAACTAAGTATAACTGTTATTTCTTGAAGTGTCTGTGAGGTGTTCAGGATTCCGGGGGCTTGGAAGATGAGTGGGGCATATGTGAACAAAAAAAGCTCCAGTTACTCCGATTGGGACGTTCTGACCACTACACCACCAGACGAATGTAAAGCTCACCTCCACGCCTAGCTGCCTTGTTCATGACGTCCACAGCTTGAGTGAAGAGAGGGCGTATGGGCGGACCGAGGGCGTTGTGCCAGGCCTCCCACGCCCACAGGAGCAGGGCGGGGTCGCGGGCGGTCCTCATAAGGTGGGTAAAGTCTGGTTCGCCCACATATGAGACGCCATGGTGGGTGAGAGAGGGAGATTGATAAAGCTCCCTCATGTCGCTTACCAACCCCGACAATTTTCTGCGGGGAAAGAGATGGTCTGTTCATTTTAAATTGGTCCAGATTTTCGTACTTACGCAGCTTGATTCACGTACCTCATTGGCAGAATAAGTCTATACTGCATCTCCCTCCACAGCACTTCTTCGTGACTAGCAATATATTCTTGTGCTAAGCCACTGCTACGGCTCAGCATTCAAAGATGGAGAGATGGTAATTTTAGGCCAAGGTATAGTGAAGACTGTGTAGTTAGTGTAGTGGTACAGTAGCGTGGTGTACCTGGCCTGTAATGTAGTGTAACTGGCCTGTAGTGTAGTGTATCTGCCCTGTAGAGTAGGGTTTTTGGTATGTAATGTGTTGTACCTGGCCTGTTGAGTGTACCTGGCCTGTAGCGTAGTGTACCTGGCCTGTAGCGCAGTGTACCGCGGTCCCCTAGTGATGAGGTGCAACATACGCCCATGCTCCGGTCCCGCCCACGCCCACAGCCGGTCAGCCTCGTCCACACGCTTCCTCTGCCACCCAGCCTATCGATAGAAAAGAAAAGATGAAGGAGTGGACTTTATCGGCCAGCACACACACGCATTTAGACTCGCAGAGAGGTAGAATGAGAAACCGTAGATTAAGGTCTACGTGGCGAGTAGATTTGTCATTATTTAAACACTTAGAGAGGTTCAGAATGGCCAAAAAATTCACATATATAAAACGCAACACTTTCTATCGCTGAAAAATTGACGTTCCCCCCAGAGACAGGAAAGAGAGGGTTTTGGAGCTTAGAGAGAGGGAGAGGGAGAGAGAGAGGGAGAGAAAGAGGAGGAGACAGCTTCTCACCCCATTGACTCCAGATTTACAAGTAGGAATGGCAAAAGTGACCACAGGCACGATTTCACCTTTTCCTTACCTCCATTCCCATTTTCTATAACACCTAGACTCTCCTAAATCAAGCTAGACCTGTAATAATTCCCCCTAAAATCAACATCCACCCACGAAATCCTCTCTCCCCTCCTTCCCCCAAGCCCCAGAGATGTGTGAACGCCCCCGCCTTCCCCCAGCGTCTCTATGTTCGTGAGGTGGCAACACGAGATCACACCTTCAGCCTAAGGACGTCAATTTTGGGTTTAATCTTCCTGTACCTGGGTGATAAGGAAGGTGAGGCATTTCGAGGGGTTAGATACAGCGTTCATTAACTCCTTTCTCTATCAGACTCCCTCCCAAGGTTAATATAATGGTCAGTACACAGCAAGAATAAAAAATATATTACGCTCTCTAACTGAAAGAGGGAAGGAAAAAAAAGAAAGAAAAAAAGAATAAAGGAATTGGGGAGTGGCTACACATCAATCCCCCTCCTACCTGGCCGCGACCGTCATTCACATCTGAGTTTCCGGTTCACTAATTCAAAAAATCTATTAATCCATGCATTGCACGTTCCAGTTTTCCTCGTTTGCGGTAAATTCAAACTCAAACGCAACACTAACAGCTGGTAAATAATCTAAGTTTTGAATATTTTGACTACATTTTGGAGAAGCGAAATGGCGGGTGAAAATGACAGGAAGGCAAAGGGGAACGTCTGGTAAAATTGATGGCGACAACCGACAGACAGTTAGCCAGGTCAATGAGAGAAGGGTCAAAGGCAAAAAGGTCAGTCAGCTACCTTCCCAAGTCGCCTTCACACAACCATGGACAAGACGGAGGCAGTATGCGGCGATGATGACCTTATAGAAGTGATTTTATTCACTCTTTTGGGCATCAGCGCAAATGGGCTGGGAACTCAAGACCTCTCGGGCCTTCAGGTGATGCTGCTGTCCCTTCTCCGAGATCTTCTACAGGAGAGCGGGACGCCGACACCACCAGCGCTAGACAGACTCGTATTTAGAGCCAACAGGACGCACAGACGGAGGCAGCGTCGTCGCCAGCGGGAAATTTTAATGCAACAACTCGCATCTCTGAGCGCGGGAGAGATTACTGTGCAAACTAATCCCTCTTCTTCCCTCGAACAAGACATTTCCACTCCTTCGTCCCAGAACTCATCACAGGCTAATCTCACGTCACTACATTTAGCTTCCCCCTCACCACATTCACCACACATCTCTAACATCGTCACTACGAACTTTGCCTCTGTGGTGGAAGATAGTACACACCCCCGGAACCCCACAGAAATCACCTCATCAACACAAAACCTGAATAGCCTTCGATCTGTGCTTGACATTGCTCGATTCTCGCTCCACCACAGCAGTCGACTTCAGCAGGTGAGTTACATAATTTTTTTTTCATACTGTACAGAGCCTTGGTTGATCTTAGTGGAACAGTCGGCATCAAAAGTTTGCCTAGGAGCCTACGTCTATTTTACAGTTAGTGCGTGTCCGTAAAATACAGTCAGTTACAAAAGTTAGCCCATTCCACTCGCATAGCATCACATACCAGGCCTCTCTCAGTTTAGAAATATTAGCCAGAAAAAATAAAGTGAGAAGCTAAAGAAGTTAAATATATGGCGAATTTTTGCCCCGATCGCATTTTCACTTTTAAAAAACACACCTAAGTATTTAAACCGAGGTGAACTCCGATTTTTTTTTAAAATAGATGTGGTAAATCCTAGGGGTCAGAGGATTTAAAATTTTCCTCATTAATCCGTACAACACGCTATCGTCTTTTGTTTATACTATTTTAAATTTAACTTGGCCCGGATTTTCGTCATCTTGCAGTTGATTTCACGTAGATCTATGGCAAAAACAGTAGTAGTAGTAGTAGTAGTAGTAGTAGTAGTAGTATTTAGCACCTTTTCGTGACTAGCTTTATATTCTAGCTTTAATCTATTGTCATAACTCGGAATTCAAGATAGAGAGAGAGGGTAATTTTAAGCCCAGTCGAGTAAAAGGCGTATAGTATTCCAGCTGATATAATATTTTTCGTGCTTGAGGTGACAGATTTATTTTATTAACTTTTTGACTAGTGGTTTTATATATATTTTTCTTCTAGATATATATATTTAAATTTAGGAGAGGAATCATCGTACTGAAGGGATATGTTAAGGCTGTATCTGGGAGAGAGAGAGAGGGGGGGGAGACACACATACACACACACACGCCGAACAAAACATCACGTCCCCACGGCTTCGCGAGGGCGGGTGTAAAAATAAGTCACCATACAACAGGTGTTACGCAAGACAGTTTTTAATCCTCAGACCCCTGGGATGATCTTAACCTAAACAAACGCGTCCGGAATTAGCCTGTATAAAAAAAGATACGTGTTACTCTTTGCCAATCAATGTACAGTTTGAAGCGAGGTGGGTAGGTAAGTGGAATGACAAATGTGTAGAGAGGTATATAGGAAGATTGGTAGGTAGGTGGGGAGACAGGTAGGTTCACAGGTAAGTAGGTAGGTAGTTAGATAGACAGGTAGGTTCACAGGTAGGTAGGTAGGTAGACAGGTAGGTTCACAGGTAGGTAGGTAGGTAGGTAGATAGACAGGTAGGTTCATAGGTAGGTAGGTAGACAGGTAGATTCATAGGTAGGCAGGTAATGAGGAAGGTGAAGCTAGGTAAGTAAGCTGGAAAAAGTTCTGTAAATAGGTACAGTACAGCCGCGTGCATTGGTAAGTTGTACACGGATAAGAACACAGGAAGAGAGGATTACTGCAGCAGGTGAGTTGGTCTGTGTTTGGCACCTCCTACAGGTGAATAAATTACTTGAATGAGACAAGGACAGCAATTACGGAAGCTCTCCAGTCGTCTAGTGTAGTGTCCTTTGCTGATTGGACGTGTACCTATTATTTTCACTTATTATTTCGCCTGTTACGTGGTTCATCTGTCTTTATTGCACCAGGTAGGGAAAGGTATGTCAAGGTGCACTGCGCAAAATAAATCGCTAAGGAAGAGGTGTTAAGTACGCTTCTCAGTATACGACTCTGACGATTAGCCTCATCATCCGAACGTCCCCCCCCCCCTTTCCTACCGAGAAAGAGAGAGGGGAGAGGGAGAGAGCGGAAGCGAGAGGAGTTGGGGAAAGGGAAGGGAAGCGAAAGGAGGAGAGGGAAGGGGAGGGAAAGGAGTGGGGTGGGGGAAGGAAAGGAAGCGGTAGGGAGAGGAAAAGGAAGGGAGAGGGGGGGATGGGGGGGAAAAGGGAGGGGTACTGGGAGGGAAGGAAGGGGAGGGAAGGAGGAGGGAAAGCAGGGAGGAGGGGAGGGGGAGGGAAAGGTGGGGAGGGGGAGAGGGAGGGGGGAGGGGAAGGGGAAAGACTCGTCAATTAGTCTTAATCCTCTGGGGTCACATTCAAACATTTTTGGGGTTAGTGTTGGGGAAAAATCTACCTGCATATACTTTTTTTTAAATAATTACAACTATTTAGCAACCAAAGCAGAGTAAATATCAATCTATCTATCTCTGTCTATCCATCTATCTATCTGTCTGTCCGTTTATCTATCTCTTAAGGGGTGGCCACAAACAAATCGCTTCCATATCGCCCTGTCCTCTGCCATTTACCTGCCCTCCCCCCAAACACCTCTCCTCTCTCTCATGCACCACTCCATCCCTCCATCTCACCCTTGGTCTCCCTCTCCTCCTCTCTCCCTCCACCTCACTCGCGTATACTCTTCTAGTCAGTCTCTCATTCTTGCGGAAATACTACACAGGAATTTCTGCCAAAGATCTGTTGCTGGAGAGATTTTTTTTTAATTGTAAGAACTGGAGGCGCCTTCACGTGGTGGCATCGATATAACTGGGCGGCTCAACTGCCTGGTTATACATACGTCCCTCAATACTTCCCTATCCCCAGAAAGGAGGATGGTGGGCTGTAGAAGATCAGCTTAAGCCTGCAGTCCACTGGGTTCACGTTTCAGATGAACTTGGGGCTGTAACACCACCACCACCACTACCACCAGCTGCTGCTACTACTACTACTACTACTGCTACCACTACTACTACTAATACACCTACTACTACCAAAACTACTACCTCCTAAAGCCTATTAATCAAACCCCTTCTCACAGGTACCCCTCCCCGTAACGTCAGAGGAAGAAAGTGATGCTGAAAGAGAGGCGAGGGGGAGACGGAGGGGGAGACACTGCCCCTTCGAGTGCCACTTCAAACACTACTTGATGCCCAGCGAGGAGTGACCACAAGACGGAGATCTGGCCGTCTGTCTATCGGCCTATCTATCACCTACTGTCTGTGCCTAATCGTCTTTTTCAGGCCATCATCTGTACCGATTTTGGTGCGGCGTCTCTGATAGATGTGAGGGTGAAGACTGGTTTGGGGGATCTGGTTGCCTCTTTATCTATCGGTGTGTGTGTGTGTGTGTGTGTGTGTGTGTGTGTGTGTGTGTGCGTGTGTGTGTATGTGTTAAACTGGTTAGAAAAATGGTGTATTGTCTGAAAACACGCGAGTTAAAACAAACTTAAAAATTAATCTTCTGCAAGCCCACACCACCTCCACAAATACCATCACACCAGCCCTAGATAAGACACCCCTAGCTTGGATTCAGTATGGACGGTGAGCATCAGGGCCAGAGTGGTGACAGGTGAAGGTGTGGTGCACGTAGGAGGATTGCAAGGAACGGGTAGTCAAGTGTATGACCCGATCCGACAATACGGGAGAATTCGCTAGCTGAGTTGCAAGATCGCGTGCAGTTCATGAAGGTGGAAATGTTGAATGGGAGAGAGAGAGAGAGAGAGAGAGAGAGAGAGAGAGAGAGAGAGAGAGAGAGAGA
>JAGKTI010000372.1:101564-115471 GCA_018397915.1 Birgus latro
GTGTGTGTGTGTGTGTGTGTGTGTGTGTGTGTGTGTGGCTGGGATTATGTTCATTTGCTAACTTTTATGACGAACAAGACCGGTATTCTAGTCGGTTGAGGAAGCTCCCTAACACCTTTTCCTCAGCGATTTATTTTCTTTGTCAGACCTTACTCACCTCTCCTGTGTTAAATAAATCCTTTCAGCGTCGCCATACTCCGCATATATTATTTACAATTTTATCCAGCCATACCCAGAAATAAATCGCTGAGGAAGAAGTGTTAGGGAGCTTCCTTAACCAACTAGAGTGCCATCTCAAGTCTCCATTGTTGAATGTAAGCGTGAATAATTGTTCTGTGTATTATTCACACTATTTTTCACACTAATTTGACTCTGAAGTTTTAATAGCAGTGTGGGTTATATGTGTACACTCTGCGGCAAAAATCCCATCTCCTCTCCTCCCTCCGTGGACTTTCAAAATAAGTCTCGTGATTCTACGGCAATTGACACGGATTATTTTATGTGGCCATAGATCAGTGTCATCTGTGTCATTTGTTTGGGCCTCAAGAGATTAATTTCCAAAGATCGTAGACGGAAAAGCAGAAGAGACGACAGGATTTCTGCAAGCGACCGCACACAGAAATGATCGCGTCCTCAACTAAAGCGGGGGAATTTTTTTGAATGAGCCCTCCGTGCTTCAATTATACACTTGATCACTCCCTTATCTCGCTGTTTCTTGAGATAAATTATGTAACAATGCCATATCATCCTGACCTCGCTTATATCTAATCACGATAATAACTAGTCAATCGATAACCCGGCCACACCGCCATAAGCATCGCACGGGGTGGCTCAGTGGCGCTCGGGCTTATGTTTACATAGGGTGATTCTTCGCTGGAATTGGAGGATTCGTAGCACACTTTTCCTAGCGCTTCATTTTGCGTATTACACTTTAGCAGTCTCTTTTATGCTACTTTTATCGTTTTAATATCGACCTTGTTTGCACGGATGGCACACAAGGGGATATAGAGGTGTAACGTGCATAACAAATCTCTAAGGAACACGTATTTCAAAATTTCCACTTAAAAATACGACTCCGGGCCACATCGAGTCTCCTTCAGTACTTAAGATTTAATTTATTTTGCACCAATCAGTCCTAGACCTGAGAAATTAAAAAAAAAAGAGAAAAAAGAAAGTGCCAGTGTATGACCGCCTAACTGTTTAACACCTGCCAGTCAGCGAATTATCCAACAGTGTTCATCATCTCTACCACTCACTGCTCGGACAACAACGCAACTTATGAGAAACTTTTGAAGGATTTTGTACCGTAGTGACAATATTATCCTGTTGATAGGTAAGTGTGTGTGTGTGTGGGTGTGTGGGTGGGTGAGTGTGTGTTTTAGTTTTTGGTTAAGATATAATATGATTGTGTTATAATATTTAGTGGTTCTGTAAATACATAACAGTATTAACTATGGTAATATGCTACTACTACTACTACTATTACTACTACTACTACTACTACTATTACTGCTACTACTACTACTACAACTATGATAATAACAGCACCACCATCATCATCATCATCATCATCATCCGGACCTCCTTTCCCACCTTAGGGCAGGGTGAGGAGTAGCAACGTCCAGACAGTCAAAATTTGCCCAGTCCAATGGGCAACGCTTCCATTCACTCATCATTCAAGCCCCCGGAATCCTGGCTCTACCTGATACACCAAACACATTCACCACGTACTGTAGCTTCACATAAACGTATCCGATAGAGTCAATCCGGACGCTGTCACGTCAAAAAGGGGTGTCAAATCCCTGATCATGCGCTTCTCCTCGCAATATTCATCCAGCCAGCTCGATCTCTTGTCATTCCCCCAGCCTCACCGACTTCCAAATCTCTCTTCCTCACACACTCATCCACCATATCCCTCCACCTTCTCCATGGCCTACCTCGCCTCCTCCCTCCTTCAAATTGGCACAGATATACCTTTTACACCACTCTATTCTTATCCATTCTCTCCACATGACCATACCATCTCAGTTCACTCTCTTCGATTCTGGTGTCCACAGACTTCTAAAAAAATGTCAGCAACGTAACCACCGACGTACGTGGAACAACAGAAAACGAGAGAGAAATAATACCCGTTTTTCTTTGCAGGGTATACTCAGCTTTTCTTCTAAGGCAAAATGAACGCCAAGAGCATCCAACGTCTCATGTATCTTCTTGGTTTCCTGGTGAGTTAAAACTGTGAGGGCATTTTTCCTACCATGATTTTATTTTCCTTTTTTCAGCCTAGCCTCGTCCCCCTACGTTTCTATGGGGATGATACGGATTTTTTTTTTTTACCCCTTCCCTGGCTGCGTTAATTATATGAGATTCTTAAGTTGAAATAGATTTCTTAAATTTAGTTACGATTAAATAAAACGAACATCTCTAACTGAAGTCATTGTACAAACATATATACATAAATAGATTTATACACACACACACACACACACACCCACACACACACCCACACACACACACACACACGGTAATATATAGAGATGATTGGCATACAGCAAGTGTGTGAGTGTGTGCTTAACTGATAGTGTGAAAGAAGGTAAAACTCCTCCATTCTCTCTCTCTCTCTCTCTCTCTCTCTCTCTCTCTCTCTCTCTCTCTCTCTCTCGTAGATTACCAACGTGTACCTTGCAACTTCATTCATAGTATCGCCTTGGTATGGATCGGAAGACCTTTTGAGGCACTATTTGCCCTCATAACTCCTAAGCCTCCTTCACACTCACACACACACACACACACACACTCGTTACTTCTTCATTCTCCACTCCCCCACAGGACTTGGGTGGAGTAATGCTGATAATCCCTCTTTTCGTGGTACATCTGCGCAGCCTGGGCATGACTCCTTTGGTGGGGGGCATCGTGCGGTCTCTCTACGGAGTCCTTCAGCTCCTCTCATCTCCACTCGTAGTAAGACACTCTGAAAATCACGTAATTGTAGGTGAAAATCAAGGAAAAAGCTCTATATGGTGTTCTGCTCTCTTCATTCAATAGTTTTCCTCTCATCTCTCGTAGTAAAACACTGAAAATCACATAACTGTACGTGAAAAACAAGGAAAAACTCTATATGGTGTTCTGCTCTCTTCATTCAATATTTCTTCTTTCATCTCTCGTAGTAAGACAGTCTGAAATCACGTAATTGTAGGTGCGAATCATTGAAAAGCTCTAAATGGTGTCCTGCTCTCTCCATCATTCATTACGTCTCACAGTGTCTTGCTTCCCATCATCTCCGGTAGTTAGACTGAAAACCACGTATTGTAGGTTAATATTAGTGTATTACTCACCACTGTGTCCTTCTCCCTTCATCATCCCTCATAATAAGCATCCTAAAACTCTCATCACTATAGGTTAAAGTCAAAGGATAAAGAGAATAACTATACCCTCTTTTTATCCTAACTTGGCCCAGATCTGTGTCCTTTTACAGCTTAGTTCACGCAGGTCGATAGCAAAACAAGGCAATATTATGTCTCTGCGTCCTTTTCAAAGCATTTCTTCGTTAATAGCATCATTTTCTAGTGTTAGTCTACTGCTGCAACTTAGCTTTCAAGATGAGATGTCAGTTTTAGGCCAAGCTAGATTAAAAGAAGTATAGGTTCCTTTTTAACATGAGATGCTATTGGTATACCCCTCAAACTTTTTCATCACTCCCTCGTCCGTAGTCTGGAAATCACAAAATGGTTAAAATGAGGGAATGTTTCTCTACCTTGTCCTTTCTTTGCCCTCATCCCCTCTTAAGAAACGCTGAAAGTCACGCATCTTAGATCTGAGTTAATATCTTCCTATAACATCCCTCAGCCTCTCTCATCGCTCCTTGAAGTTAGTCCTCCTGAAAGGCAAATACTGAAGGGATAAGTGAATTAGTCCACGGATTTCTAAAGCTCCTCTCTTCATCAGTGAATAACCAGGCACACTGTAACTGGAGTGGGCTTTGAAATAACTCTCTACGTTATTTATTTATTCATTTATTTATTGCTCCCGTCATCACCACTCCTTGTGTATTGCCCTGAGAGTCATGTGTTGTGGGTTAAACTGTGAGAAAGATGGGGAGACCACACAGATATTACTCTTATCACACGGGGCCGCTAGAGTTATAAGTGGGGGAGAAGATAGATGAATAGATAAATTTACATACACACTTCCAGATAGACAAACAGATACAGGCAGATAAAAATGCTTTCTCTCACACAGGGCCGGTGGAGTGACAAGTTTGGGAGAAGGCCTATGCTGTTGGCGTGTCTGAGTGTTACGGCTATAGGCTACTTCGTCCTCGGGGCTACCAGTTCGGTTCTCGTTATGGTCGTCTCCAGGATAGTCACAGGTGAGAGAGAGAGAGAGAGAGAGAGAGAGAGAGAGAGAGAGAGAGAGAGGGAGAGGGAGAGAGAGAGAATTTTAATTTTATATTTGTCCTTATATTACGCTGACTGCTTCCAAACTTCATTCCTCCACTCCCATAAACCAAATATATTTCAGGAATCTTCAAAAAGAGTGCATCTCTCTCTCTCTCTCTCTCTCTCTCTCATTAAATTAAAAATATTCCAGGTATCTTCAAACACAGCACGACCCTCTGCAAGGCCGTGTTGGCTGACGTGACGGAGGTGGAGGAGCGATCGCAGGTCTTGGGCAAATTTAACGCAGCCATGGGAGTGGCGGTCATTCTGGGCCCTGCGGTGGGGGGTAAGGCTTGAGGAGATGTCTTTACACCTTCTCCTCTGCGATTTAGCTGTTTATCTATCTATCTACTTATTTATTTATTTATTTATTTATCTTTTTTATAAGAGGGTAGAGGAGTGTGTTCTTTGATGGTGTGGTCATATGGAGGGCGTGGATGCATATCAGTGAAAATTATACGTGTGAGTTTGAAGGTGGGAGGAAGCCTGACCGAGAAGGTGGATGGATGTCTTTGCAGCTTTTCCTCGGCGATTTATGTATATATATATATATTAATGAGAGGGTAGAAGAGTGTTTTTTGATATGAGGCTGGAGGTCGTACTCTTGTTGGTTAAGGAAGTTGCCTAACGCACCTTCCTCAGCAATTCATTTTTGGATATGGTCGGTTAGTATCCTTTTGGTACGTTATTTACGCAGAAGGGTTTAAATAACACAGAAGAGGACAGTAAGGTGTAATAGACAAAATAAATCGCTTAGGGAAAGATGTTAGAGAGCTTCCTCAACCGACAAGAATACTGACCTAGGAAACTGACAGGGGATCGAGGCGTGTGGACGAATTATGTGTAGAGGAACATATGGGGTTATAAAAGAGACACGCAGGGCAGTGGATGTTGGAGCGGCCCTAATGAGAGAGGGTTGCATTTGGAAACTCCCTGTACTGTTTGCAGATGATACTGTGTTGTTAAATGAAGACGAAGGGAAACTGCAAAACTTGGAGAATGAGTCTGGGGGAATGTGTAAGAAACGGAATCTAAAGGTGAATGTAGGGAAGAGTAAATTGTGGTCTTCGAGAGAAATGAAGTCACTGAATGTATAGTGAGGCTAGACAGTGAGTGCGTTTAAGCACCTGGGTAGTGTGATGAGTAAGGATGGAAAGGGCGAAGTGCTTGAAAGGATACAAGGAAGAAAGGTTCCTGGTTCTTTGAAAGCAGTTATAGGAAACTGGGAAGTGAACATGGAAGTAAAAAAGTCGCTGCATGATAATATTGCGATACCAACTCTAACTTATGGAAGTGAAGCTTGGATCTTGTTGGAAGGACACAAGTCAAGAGTGAAAGCAGTGGAAATGAGTTATTTGAGAGGAGCATGTGGAGTCACATGGAGAGACAGACTAACAAATGAGGAAGTGAAGGAGCATTGTGGTGTGGATGCGGATGTGATAGAAAGCGTTAGGAGAAATACACTGAGGTGATTTGGCCATGTGGAAGGATGTAGAGTGAGAGACTAACTAGGAGAGTGTATGTGAGTGAGGTGGAGGGATAGGCCGAGGATGTGATGGAGGATTGGAGTAGAGAGGTGCATGAGAGGGGTGTAAGCTGGGGAGAAAGCAACGGAATGGCAGGGGACAGGGCGACATGGAGGCGCTTTGTTTGTGGCCACCTCTTACGGGATTAAGGTATCTGGACACATTGATAGACAGATTGATAGGAGCATATGACGAGTTTGGCATTTTTGCTTGTTGGTTTACTTAAGTGAATCTTGATTGATTCTTTCTGACAGATAATGTGAAGCTTGCGTATAAAGGAAAAATATATATATATATATGCCAAGTATTCGGGCTGTGACACTGATTCCAGGGGCTTTAAATGATGCGCTAATGAATGTGTGGCCCATTTCACTGTGTTTTACTCTCTTTCCTGAATTCAATTTCCTTGTTTTTTTTTGGGGGGGGATCTTACGTTAACTCATCCTTTGGCAGCAAAAAAGTTCATGATGATGATGATGATGATGATGATGACAATACTATCTCTTGACAGGTAACCTAACGGACTTGGAAAACGGCTTCCGTCTCGTTTGCAACATCAGCACGTTCGTCTTCGTCTTGAACGTTGGTGAGTCTGCAACATAGGTGAGTCTTGAATTTTACCTTTGAACCTGAAGCCGGTTATTCATCCAATATAGTTGGATCAAAGCTACTGCATCATCCAGGTAATCATAGTTACCTTCTGAAGATGTTACCCTACGTACTTAATTTACGTGCTAATCCACAAAGGGAGGATGGACACCTGAGTCGAGAGAACCAGGTGCGGCCCGCACCAGCATTCTAACCCTGGCGCTGACGGGCCGGCAGCTTCGCAGTCACCGATGCTATCAAACCACCGCGGCGGTAAAAGAGAGAGAGAGAGAGAGAGAGAGAGGATGCGGACATTAACAAATAAAACGGCACTTAAAAATAACTCACCAATATTGTTTCCTCTTAACAGCCCTGTGCTTCGCTTTTCTACCCAACGAACTGCCATACCACTCGCAATCAGACAAGCACAAAGTAACCTCCAAGCAAACCAGCAAAGACGAGCAAGAGCAGAAATCGAAGCGGAGTGAAGAACAGCAGGAGGGGGCACTGAATCATCTCATCCAGGTTTCGTATTTAGTACTCTTTTTGAACCCAACTCCTTGAACCAGAAAACTATATTCATTTATTTAATTTATGGCTTATTTTCGATACTTCTAGATCTTTTTATTTATATTAGGAAAGGTTTCTCTTATAGAAGAGTCTTTTATTTTTAACATCTCCAACACGAAAGTGTCTGAGTAAAACAAAATTACCAACACACACACACACACACACACACACACACACACACACACATCCTCTTCTCAATAGGGTGGAGTCAAAGGCTTTTCGTCTCATCAACTCTCCTCCTCTTACTGGCTCCCTTCAACCTCTGTCTCTTGGCCGCACTGTTGCATCCTTATCTCTTTTCTATCGTTATTTCAATGGTCACTGCTCCTCTGAACTGTCTGCTTGCATCCCTCCACCTCTACGACGGACGCGTAGCACCCGTCTAGTAACAAACTCTCATCCCTTCTCTGCCCAACTCTCTAATGCAAGAATTAACCGTTACTCCCAGTCCTTCATTTATGCAACAGGTCAACTCTGGAACTCTCCCTCTGTCTGTATTTCCTACTTCCTTTGATCTCCAGTCTTTTAAACGCAGTGTGTCCAGGCATCTCGAAATGATCGGATCTTGAATTTGGCTCTCTCTTGTATTGTTTTTTGCTTTTTTCTTGGAAGGAACGGTTTGCGGGCTCCGTCCTTTGGCTCCTTCTTCCTAGCACAAAACACACACACACACACACACACACACAAAGGCAGAAAATTGAAAAGGTTAAGGTGTGTATAAGATTGCTTGTATATACTTTATTTCATCATTCACACAACCATCATGCACTTGCAACTAAACTGGAGCAAATATTAAACTGAGACGTACCGCATATAAGAAAAGCTCTAACAAGTGGCTCAGATCCTTGATAAATATAAGAACTGCTATACGCCTTATCCTGCAAACTGATTAAGATCCTTGCCACCGTAACTAAACTATCTATAATAATTCTAACTGCTACAAAGACTTCTTTATCCAGTCCTTGATAAATACATCCCTAGGAATCAGAGCCGAGTGAGGAAGAGCAAGAGGAAACACTGGGCCACATAATTAAAGTCATTAGGGACATCGACTGGCAGGTATTTGGAGATATCTTCCTAGTCGACTTCTTTCTCACCTTTGCTGCCTTCGCGTACAGAGCCAGCTTCGTCTTAATCATCGATCAAATGTTTGGTTCCAGTCCTAAAACCATCGGCTACATAATATCTTTTCAGGTAGGGCGGCTATGATGCTATGATTTTTATGTTTTGGTGTGTTGCTAATTATTTCATTTGAACGTCTCTCTCTCCCCTGGTGATGTGCCTAATACTATTCAGATGGATGAGCTACAATTCACTTAAAAAAGCTGTGCATTCAGAAAATATAAGGGTCTTCCAATTTGGACCCTCTTGAACAATTTAAACTTCTTTTTTATGTGTCGGAGTTAAAATCTGTTCCTTGAGGCCCATCATTTATCCTATGTTACACACACCGTCATATGTAGGTACTGGCCTTCCATCTGTATGTTCAATTAAACAATGACTTTATAGTTTTAGATATTTGGGGAGCTTCATATTTATCAGAGACTAACAGGAATGTATGTGAGTAAGGTGAAGCAGTCTGGGGGGATAGGGAGACCAAGGATGGACTGGAGAGGTAGCCTACTGTACGTAAATGAGAATGGTGTGAAAAGTCACCTCTTGCGGGATTAAGGCATCTTGCTAGATATACGAGTAAAGGTAATCCTTTCACTGGTCAAGATCTGTACTTCAACCTCTTCACACTTATAGAACAGAAATAGGGACCCGGACTGTTGACTACTGTATCACACAAGGAGGGAATGTTTGGATGCTTTTCTTATCAGTCACACCTACAGTGGGAAGGTTTAGTGTTATAAAAGCCTACATAGGTTGCAATACTCCGTCCACTTTAACTTGGCTTAAAAGTGTCATCTCTATCTTGAATGCTGAGCTGTAACAAGAGTTTAGCACAACAATATACAGTTGTGCTGGCCTTGAAGAAGTGTTGTACAAAGGATGGATGGCTGTAGTGTTGCATTACTCTGCTGATGAATTATGGAAACTTTGCTGCAATGAGATGAAAAATCACAGCCAGGATAAGGTGGGTGAATTACAGTATACTGTATGCAACACTGTCAAGGATTCTTTGTGTACAGTAAGTGATTTGCAGCACAACCACATATTCCAGGGCGTCATCGGAGCCGTGGCTGGATTCCTGACAGGCAAAATATCCAAGTTCTACGAGAACAGCCAACTTGAGCTCTTCCACAGCTCTCTCCTGCAGAGTGCAGCACTTCTCGGACTCACCTTCGCACCAAATGTGCTCTCCGTCATCCTGTTGCTGATCCCTCTGAGTCTGAGCAGCACTGTTATCCAAACATCCACCTCCACTATCATCATAGAGCGTTCTGATCCTTCTAAGGTTGGTTGCAACACTTTTTTGGATGGGAAATTGTCTTCATCTATTCCATGGGTAAATTTCAGCATTTAGCAAGGAGTGAGTGGGGCGTTAGGGAAAAAGGGGAAATATGTACATTTTTCATTTCAGATATTTCTCATTCAGAGGACTTTTTGATAATGAGATTGTGTTTATGAGTGAGGTGGATGGGGGGAGAGGGAGGGGGAGGCCAAGGATGAGATGGAGGGATGGAGTGGAGAAGTATATGAGAGAGGGGAGTGTGAGCTGGGAGCAGGGCAATGAAATGGTGGATTAAAAAAAAAGGATCCCCTGAGCTAGACCTTACAGTGAGATCATATAGCCCCGCTAGGTAACAGGAGGGCGCTACCCCTCCCGGCACGGCAGTCCCGGGCGCGGCTCGACCTCTCGACCCCCCGGTCCCGTGCTTGATGCTCTACCTCTGAGCCACCGTGCCCCCAAATGAATGAAATGGAGGACAGGGTGACATGGAGGCAATTTGTTTGTGTCCACCCCTTATAGGATTAAGGCATCTGGCAATAGATGGATAGATAGATTGTTAGTCTTGCTCAGTTCACATCAATGAGAGATTTGGGCAGAGCTACCAGGCTACAACATAACCATTTAAATCTATCACAAAAATTGTACTGAAGTATGACATCTATGTTATTTTTGTTCTTCCTCAGATCAACTCAGTGCCAGGATTCAGCTATAAAATGACCAATTAATAAACTGCCAATGAAAAGAGAGCTCATTTTTTATTATTTTGTGCTTCCTCAGATCGGATCAGTGACAGGGTTCGGGCAAAGCATCCAGGCTATTGCAACTATGACCACCCCTCTACTGTCCAGTATGGCCCAGGAGGTCTCTGTGTATGGTCCAGGGGTCCTAGCATCACTTTCAGCAGTGGTTGGTGCTGCTCTTGCCGGCTATGTGGCACACACAAAGAAATTAAGAAAGGAAAAAGAATTGTGACTTCTACTTTGGTGAAGATAGTGAAAATATTTGCTGATATAAATAGTACCTTAAGTTTAATGTATGATGAGGTGTCAATGTTCCAAGCTAAATTAAAGGAATAAATTGAAATAAATTTTATTAATATTTCCTAAAATCCATTTCTGATTCTTTATTGTGCCCCAATGCACTCTCATATGTTTCCACAATCCATCTCTGTCTGTTGTATGCTTTTTCCAGATCCATGAATGCCATAAACATCTTATAGTCCTTCTCACAGGCCTTCTCCACTATCAGTCTTACTAGAAATATTTGATGCACACATCCTCTGCCACCTCTAAAGGCACTGGAAACTATTTCCAGATTATTACTGTAATATTAATTTTCCTGCATTATTTATTTGTCTCTGTTCTTTTCAATAATCCCTTGATGTATTTCTTACTCACAAAACCACCCCTCTAAATAACCACTGCTCATTAGGCCACTACATGCATGTCATGATCATCCTAACTCTACTTCACACTAGTATAAGGTGAGTGGAATCCATAAAAGAGGAGTGCCAAGTTAAAATGAGTCATGTAGACATTCATTCAACATAGCATTTTCCTGACTTTTCCCCACCGATGGAGTGAGACAGGAATCAGAAACAAGGAAAAAGAACATAACTGAAGGAGAAATATAAACAGCATGCCCAGTGAAACAGGACACACTCTCTCAAGCTCCTGGAATCCTAGCTCTACCTCTCAAGCTCAAGCATCTGCATTTCTGTCACAGTTTTCCATAGAGATGCACTTCACAACCATCTTCCAAAAAGGGTTGATCAGATGATTATCAATTTGAAAAAGAGCTACCAAACCCTTTTCATATCATCATGTGCATCTCTGTACACACCTGAACCAAGCAACTTGATCTCCTGTAAGTTCCCTCACTTCATCAACATCCATACCTCATTTTCTCACACACAGTTATCACATCCAGCCACCTTCTTGGCCTACCATCCCTCCCCACACCTTCAAAGTCAAATTCAAGATAGTTTTAAGAACTACGCATCAAATTTCCCCAATCCACGTGAAAAATTAAAAAACTGGGTCATGATGGCATGAATACTGCTATAATTATAAAACTTAATGTACATTTACATATGATGTTGACATAAGGAATCTTAGCCTCTTACCCTCTTCTTTGCAGGCCTGAAGTTTAGGAAAAGGGATACCTTATAAATATTCTTTTCATATCCTGGTGGTTAAGGTAAGGGGATTTCCATATTCTAGGCCAGTGAAGATACAACACAACTACAAAAGTATTGCACCTGTTTCTGGTGGTCACCTACAAAACTAGCTATGATTGCTTAAAATCATTTTGTTGGCTAAAAAGTTGGGTAATGGTAAATATCACTTACCAACAACTTTTAATGAAAAATATTAGAAGAGAGAATTCTACAATCTATGCTACAATAAATGATAATGTTTATTTGGATATAATGATTCAGATGTAAAACTTAATTTACTGACCTCACCAGAACTGTGCCTGTGGGTCCTGTGAAAGATTATAGGCATGCTGAAGACTTAGTCTACAGGTAATCCAGGTACATATCAGCAGCAACAGTTAGAAAAAATGTTGTCTACTCCATCTTGATAATGTCAAGCATAAGTACCGGTACAATGTCAAGTGTAAGTACCATTACATTGTATCAAGGTTATAATCTTGTTTATTGCAACCCAATTTCATTATGTGAATGCAAAACCAACCCCTCAAAACTAAATTAAAAGTACCAATCAATATCTTATTATAATATCAGAAAGCACATTTAAAGTGATAACATCTTACTGATAGTGAACTACAGCTAATCTGAAATAAGGTTTAATATACTGTACAGTAATCAATGAATTATGCAGTATAAAATTTTAGAACTTAAGTTTTATACTGCAATGATTAATCACTGCATACTAATGCTTGTAATTAAATATATGACCCTGAAAAGGGTAATCCAAAGTCAAATTTTAAGAAATATATTAATGATATTAGAACTGGACTGAAAAAGATATCATTTGACAGAACAGGCTTCATAGTCAATGGTTAAAAGAGCAATTTAAATTAATCTTGCTTTATACAGCAACGTATTATGAACCGATGTCCTAAATGTACAAAAATGTTGGGTACTTTTTGTAAAATCAATCAAAGGCAAGCCCATATCACTTCCTTTTAGGTGCAAAGAACTGTGACTAGGGCACATATTCACGTTAGCTCATAAGGCTTTCTAACACTTCCTTACCACGGCATATATGCACAGTGTTGAAATAGTCTTTTATACATTGTTTATGCAACCTGTCAGAAATACAAAGGCAAAGGCAACATAGACATGAACTGTAATACATAATATTAAAAATAAATCACCAAAGATGACATGTATGAAAGCTTCCTACACTAATGAAAATAGGCCTAGGTATGTAGATTGGTAACTGACCTAAGCTTCTGAAAAAAAAAAAAGAAAAAAAAAAAGGTGGTGGTGGTTGGGGGTCGTCTTCTGGATTGTATCAGAAGGCAGCATGTCGTAGGCTTTGGCCCACAAAGCATCTTTGAATGAAAGAATTACACCCATAGAAATGTTTATGGTCCACCAAGACATAAAGTGACTTGGTGGTGGGATGAGGGTGTAGAAACTGCAGTTAAGGAGAAAAGAAGGCTTTTTCGGGAATGGAAGAAGGGTGGTAACAGGGAGGAGTACTTGGCTGCCAAGCGCAGGGCTACAAGAGAGGTATACAGGGCGAAGTCTGAGTCACAGAGACTTTTACTTGATAATCTAAATCATGAAGGAAGGAAAAATATGGTTTTTAGGGTGGCAAATCAGGTGAAGAGAGATAATCGGGACATTGTAGGCGAGCAGTGTGTGAAGAATGATGAAGGAAGGGTAGTGGTGAACAGTGAGGATATTAAAGATGCATGGAGAGAGCATTATAGCCGGTTGTTGAATGAGGAGTTTGATTGGGATAGGGAAGGTTTGGAGCCAGCTGATCCGGTGTTTGGGCCTTGGCCTTTGATTGACACTGCTACTGTGAGTGAGGCAATAGGCAGGATGCGGGTGGGGAAGGCGGCAGGTGTGTCTGGGTTGACTGCTGAAATGTTGAAGGCCTCAGGAGATATTGGGGTGAGGTTAGTCACTGACCTGATAAATATGATTATATATGAGTGTGTGGTCCCAGATGATTGGCTGAAGAGTGTAATTGTAAATGTGTACAAAGGGAAGGGTGATGCCCTGGAAAGGGGAAATTACAGAGGTATAAAGCTCTTAGATCAGATAATGAAAGTAATGGAGAGAGTTCTAGAAGGTATGATTAGAGAAAGAGTGAATATCAATGAGATGCAGTTTGGGTTTATGCCAGGCAGGGGGACCACTGATGCCATATTCATTGTTCGACAGCTTCAGGAAAAATATATTGG
>JAGKTI010000372.1:128851-140630 GCA_018397915.1 Birgus latro
TGTTCTCTTGCTTTATTTTCAGCTTTATTGGTTGAATGATTGATTTTTTTAATACAGGACTTCAATGCAGTTGTACAATACCTCCAGTACAGTCTGTTCTCTTAATGCACGATAATATGACTAAGAGAAATATATAATCATGTACTTACATTAACTTTGTACTGTAGTGTGGGTGTTGTACTCTCAATGCACTCTTTTTTTTCTCTCTTTTTTTAATTAGTTGCCTACTGAAGTGTGGGTGTTGTACGCTGTAAATACTTCTTGGATTAATTCTGTATTGCAGTGACAGGATAAAAAGTGAAGGCGTAGAGATGAACACGGCTGCTGCGTTTCTTTTTTTATCATCAGCAATTATAACCCGGCCATGACTTTACGGCTCCCGCAACCCAATTTTTATGCCTTCTGAATATTGTTAATACCTTGCAGTCTCAAGAAATTATTAATATCTATCTGTCTATCTATTTTCAACCAGACCCTACAATCCCGTAATGGGTGACTATGTTGTTTTACGGGGAGGGGCACTAACCCTCCGCCAAACCCAATTGTGGACACGTAGGGAACACGTATTGATTAATTATATGGTTACCACCCTGAACTGTAAATGGTTTCCCGACTTGCAGGAAACCATTAGCTCTGTCACTCAATGTCAAGCCACCTGAAGAGGAAAGAAGGGTAATCAAAAGTGACAGGAAAGATGGGAGAAACAGGAAGAGAGGAGGGCAGACAGGAAATATGATAGAGGTGAAGGAAGAAGCAGGCAGCACTACATCAAGTGAGTGGATGATGGCCGCCACCACCTACCGTAAGTTATTAATATTCCATGGGATATATGATTAAAAGAAACAAATATAAACATCAATAGGGTAATGGGAATTGGAAAATGAGGTTAGATGAAAAAATGGCGATGCTGACTAATTTGCCATATTTTATTCATCATCATCATCATCACCGTCATTATCATCATCCTAATCATCATCATCATCATCATCATCATCATAATCATCCTCAACATCATTATCATCATCTGTATCACCATTTTCATCATCAGCAACCTCGTCCTCCTCCTCCTCCTCCTCCTCCTCCTCATCATCATCATCATCACCACCATCATTATCATCATCATCTTTATCACTATCATCATCACCATCATCATCATCATCATCATCATTATCAACATCCTCCTCCTCCTCCTCCTCCTTATCATCATCATCATCATCACCACCACGAACCCAGTGAGGGACAAAAGCCTCTCTCATCATTTTGCCAGTCTGACTAATTGACACTTAACCTGTTCCATCCAATCTCAGCATCTCTCTGAATCACATCCATCTCTCTTGCTCTCCTCTTATCTCTCCCATTTCATATCTGTTCACCTACTCTGTTATCCATGTTATCAATCTGTTATTTGTTCTACTGATATGACCTGCCTAACATTCAACTTTGCTTGTTAACTGTAGTAGGCAAACACCTTTTCCTAAGTGATTTGTTTTGCTTATTACAGCTGTCCTCTTCTAATACTTTCACACTTTACATAAATAACGTCCTGTACACATTTTTATTAGTCAGCCATAGTTAAAAATAAATCGGTAATGAATAGGTGTTAGGGAGCTTCTTTATCCGACAAGAATACGGGGCTACAAAGTTAATGTAAGTCTGTTAAAAGCTCTATGTCTCTCCATATCCAGGAAGCTCTATTTCTCTCTCCATATCCAGGAAGCTCTCTCTCTTTTTCTCTCCATATCCAGGAAGTTCTATTTTTTCTCTCTCAGTATCCAGGAAGTTCTATTTTCTCTTTCTCCATATCCAGAAAGCTCTATTTCTCTCCATATCCAGGAAGCTCTATTTTCTCTCTCTCCATATCCAGGAAGCTCCACAACAATCAAACCATCGCCACCATCACCATCACCATCATCAATACCATAACCATCATCCTTTTAAAGTGTTAGGATATGGGCTATGAACTTCGCTGGTAACCCTCGTCTTTACTGCATCGCTAATCTTTTATTTCTATGGAGTACTGGTTTATTTACAGTAGTAGTAGTAGTAGTAGTAGTAGTAGTAGTAGTAGTAGCAGTAGTAGTAGTGGTAGTGGTAGTAGTAGTAGTAGAAGTAGTAGTTGATGCATTATATTTGCCTAAAGATCTGTTTTGGGTTACAGAAGCAAATTTTTTTTCATTAATATACACTGGCTCCAACAGCACGATTTTCCTACCCAGTTTCACCCAACCCAACCCAACCCAACTCAACCCAACCCAACCCAAGCCAACCCGACCCAACCCAAGCCAACCCGACCCAACTCAATCCAACCCAACCCAACCCAACTCAATCTAACTCAATGTAACTCAATCCAACCCAACCCAACCCATACCCAACCCTTTCAGCGCGAGATATGGACCGCTGCCCCGTCTGTGGTGTTTGGCTGTGGCACTCTGTTAGCGGCTGGCATCACGTACCTGCTGCCCGACACCTGTGGCGAGGCACTGAATGACACCGTGGCAGATCTGGACAAGGAGGATCGTAATCAGGTGAGTCCCGTGTCACCTGTGTCTAAAGGAGGGCGAGGGAAAAAGAGGAAGGCTGACGGAGAAGGGAGAGAAGAGGTTAAGGGAGAAAGAAAGAGAGAATTGAATTAAACGGACAAGAGAGGAGACAGAATGAGAGATGAAGACAATGAGAGAGAGAAGGGAGAGGGAGAGAGAGAAGGGAAAGGGAGAGAACTAGCCGAGAGAGGAAGAGGGAGAGAACAAAAAGAGACAGGAAGGGATGAAAGAGAGGACTCGAGAGGAAGAGAGAGAGAGGGAGGGAGGAGAGGACTAGGGAGGGAGGGAGGAGAGAACCAGGGAGAGAAGGAGGGATTAAGGGCATTACCTCCTGACACGCCTTGAAAAAAAAAAAAAAAAACTTTTTCCGACGGAAAAAGTTTTTCCAAAGGAACATTTTCTTTGACGAAAAATTTTCCGTAGGAAATTGTTTTTTCCGACGGAAACATTTTTCCGACGAAGAAATCACTTTCTGATGTAACGATTTTAAGAAGTTCTGGATTTGTATTTATTTTTTCATTTATCATTTCGTATATTCCCCCCTCCCCCCCCTTTTTTTTCCAGGAAGCGGTGAAAGGAGAGCAAGGCGAGAAGCTGACCGTCCAGGATGAGAGTACTACACCTACGATATCTACCACTCTACCTGATGCATCTACTCCCATACCGGCGTAATTGACTTCCACACCTGCCATATGTACACCCACACCTGCAATATCCACACCCACACCTGTGATATCCGCACCCCACACTTGCTATATCCACACCCACACCTGCCTTACCTACATCCACATCTACCTTACCTACACCCACACCTGCCTTACCTACACCCATACCTGCCTTACCTGCACCATTAGCTATGAAAATCAACAAAGACACAGGTGTATCATCATCCTCGCAAGCGGAAGGAGGCGGTGTGTGATGATTTCTCTCTCTCTCTCTCTCTCTCTCTCTCTCTCTCTCTCTCTCTCTCTCTCTTTGAGGAAGGGGTGCCCAGAAAACTCCCTCCAACCTCCAACGCACACACCCTCCCCCATCTCTCTCTCCATTCCGTCACATCTCATCCTTGGTCTCCCTCTCCTCCTCCCCCTCTCAACCTCACGCACATACACTCTTCTAGTCAGTCTCCCATTCTCCATCCTCTCCACATGGCCAAATCATCTCAAAGTATTTCTCTTAACTCCTTCAGTCACATCCCCATCAACATCACATCGTTCCTTTGCTTCTTCACTGCCTGTCTGTCTGTCTGTCCACATAAAGACATTAGAACATAAGAAGAGAGGATTACTGCTAGAATAAGACAAGGATAGCAAAGTAGGTTCTCCCTAACCCACCAAACCCTCCGCTCTAATTTGCAGTGTTCTCACTCGTGTCCTTGTGTCAAGCAGTAGAGAGAAATAATATCTAACTTTTTTTTAAGCCAAATTTTCTATATACCGAGCCACTGACAGGAGGATATGGAGATGAGAACGGCTTGTCTGCTTGTATGACCATTCCCCAGGCCAAGTATGTTCCCCCGACACAGTGAGGAAATACATGGAAAAGGAGTGTCGAATGTCGAAGTGGAATATGGACATTAATAACAATATGAGTCTGTGTTTACCTACCCTACTCGTCATCATTACCCTGTTCCTTCTCACCTGCTAATGTGTTTTTTTGACCTCCCTTCTGATAACCTACCCATCACGTCTGAGATGTTACGTACGTTGGATTTCCTTAGAGTGACTTTATTCTCCATCCGTTCTCTATGGCTGTTGGTCGTTCTTGGGTTCATGCAGTCTTTGTGTTCCTTCCTGTGCTTGGTTCTCTCGTAGGATTTCTTGTTGCTGTTTGTGTGCTTCGTTCTGAGGCTCCATGAACTAAGGACTGCGGTGGGGATAGTGTCAGCACCCCAAGACGAACGTGGTGCATTGAATTCAGTCGGTGTTGTCTGTATGGTACTCCAGTGTTCAGTGCTGATTTAAAAAGTTCCATTACTAAGGTTCCTATAGGATGGACGTCACTTGTGCTGTGATGATACTGTGAATACTTCCGTGATGATGTTATTTTGATAATGCTGGACATAGGCTACCTCTTGTCAAAAGCTCCTTGCCCCTCCTGAGCTCCTCCACACCCCCGGCATGACACTGCTTCGGCTCCACGCACCGAAGCATCTCGTGGTTCGTGTCTGCATTATCAGGTGCTAAGTGACACGTCGTGCAGGAAGGTGGGGAGATTCATAAGACCCCCCATGTTCTACGAAACGAATGAAAAACTTCTTATATCTTTTATTCTTCCTATAAATCAAAATGTGAGATACGACAGGGAGTTGATCGTTCGTTTGTGGGTCCGGGCCCTGAGACTCCCGATTCCCGAGTCCCACCTTGCCGCCCTAAACGCCTCAGTCACCCGGTGGGCTTCAGAGGGGAAGGATGCGTCGACGGACAAATGTATAAAAAGCGTACAAACTAAGCTTCCCCCCCCCCAAAAAAAAGGACTAAAAAAACATATACATACATTTTCTTTTTTGTAATAGCATGCATTACAAGTGAATCTTTTTAGGAAACAGAACATCACCTCTGAATCTTTCTGAAGTAATGAATATACTGTATATACAAGAATATAAGTACAATCGACCTTTCTTTGGCGCGCAGTTCAGTATGCGTATTTTTAGTTAAGACAACTAGATCATACTGGTCACGAGCACACGGAAAACTAAAATGTAACACTCAAAATACCTACACAGTGATGCAGCGTCTATGTCACAAGCATAACATACACACACTCTGTTTTCTTCCCCCGAGTTGGTCCTTCGTTTGGCGACTTTGACTGGACATGCGTTTACATCTCATGGCTTTTATCCATCGTAGAGACTCAGTGTTTGTGATACAGTGTGGTTTTATTTACCAAAAAATCTTCCGCCTTTTCCGGTAGAGGCAGTGTGCTTATCCCAAGAGCAGAAAAAAAAAAAATGGGGGAGGGGGGATATTTTTGGAGGACTTGGACAGGCTTAATAATAATCAATCGAGGACTTGATCAAAATGGAAGTGGGTGTGTCTGTCCCTAGAGTGAAAGAAGAAGATATTTTGCGAGGGCTTGATAAAAAAGAAAAAAAAAGAAAAAAGAGACTGTGATGGACATTGTTCGTGGTCTAAACTTGAATGTGTCAAAAGGGTGCTGTCAGAAAAAAAACAGGAGAAGCATCCAAAAGCAGTGCAGGTCAGTAAAGGTGAAGACAGTGGTGTGTGGAGTGATGTGACTAAAGTGTGGCAGTGTTGTTTAAGGTAGTAACGATTCTGAGGAAGTTTTTGTGAATGGATAGTGTTGCCATTTGTTATAAGGCCAGGGGAGTCGAGGCTGCTGACCAGTTGAAGGGAGCACAGAGAGTAGTTATTCCCAAAAATATACAGGCAAAGAAAATGCATTCAAAAATCGCTCAACTGCACGACAAAAGCATAAAGAAAAAAAAACTGCGTGACTAAATGCGCTGCAGAAAGCACAATCAAGTTGGTAAAGAAAATCACCAACTCATCACAAAAGCTGGTCACTGCTTCCACGCTACCGGCTTGAAACTCACCATCTCCCTTCTCCTTTGCTGGGCATCTCCACACATCCCAGGGAGGAAGTGAATTTGAGGGCTTTGAGGATTAATTTCATCTCTCTAGGGGCTCAAGACACTGCTCACCCCCTTTGTAAAACCCCCTCTGCTTCAGCTTGCACCCCCCGCCCGCAGCATCCGAGCGGCACTTCATCGTGTCTCAAGAGTAAGTGAGTATCCCTGTTGTTTTCATTGCTGCTCCTCGTTTTCTGTTTCCTTCTTCCAATCTCCCCACCCTACGTACCCCACCTACCTTTCTCCCTCTCCTCCTCCACACGTCCTTGAACTGAAGAGGTTAGAGGTACGGAACTCTAGCCTCGTAGAAGTTGATTTGGCAGAAGAAAAACTGTTATTCTTCCTAGACTGGCTGTTAGGGACACAAGTTGGCCTATACCGTTTCCACCGCATCTCTTCTCACTTAGGTCATGTCTGTCACCTTCGCCCAAGACGCATCATATCTAAGAGCAAAATGCTAAGCCATTCTCACCATCGGGCCCGTATTCGCGTCGAAGGAAGCTCCCTAGCACCTCTTCCTTAGCGATTTATTTTTCTAACTACCCATTAATATTTGTCTTTCTTTTAATATCTTTAAAATAACATTGCATGAACAGCACACACGAATAGAATACGAAACAGAATCAGAAGCCACCCGATAAGGAAGAGGTGTTGGTAAGCCTACTAACCACACGAGAATATTACTTTAGGATTATTAGCCAGGGGGGGAAAGTTAGAAGCAGAGAAGGTGAAATATTAGACGATCATTTGCCCCCACTTAAAACTTGCCTTAAAAAGACTTATGACCGTAAAATTTAAAACTGAGTACGCAGACTTAATTCATAAACAAGCCCACCGATATTTGAGAGGAGTTTAGTGATCATCTGTATTTGATAGGTGTAATTAGCCTGCATCCCACATTATCGAGTGCAGTCAGCAAGATACGGAAAAAAGGTAAAGCATTTTGTCATCATCACACGCTTCATATTATCGTCAGATATTTAAGATTTATGTAAATTTCTTGTTACTCCACAGAATTCAAGGTGGAATGATGGCAATGTTAGTCCAAGTGAAAGTGGACAGGGTATACAGTAGACTGGTAATTCGTGCCTTGCTTTTGACTGTCACGTTTGAAATATCTTAACCAGTCACTCACAAGCGGCACAGACAGAGAGAGAGAGAGGGGGGTGAGGGTAAAAATTTATATAACATTTCACTTTATTTCCTGATAATTAAATCTTATAATAGCACCGAATTTTGATGAAGTTAAATAGACCAGTTAAAATTCATAAACATATCCGAATTACGTAACCAAATTGATTAATACACTTTTAACGACTGCGTATAACAGTACATTATAGAAAAAAAAATATCATTATCATATATCTATTTGAATTATCGAGTTGAAAATAGTAAGGCAAAATGATTTAGTATTTATTTAAGAAGTCTTGTGGTCGGTGCCGAATATTCCTTTGTCAGGGTCTTTCTTAAACGGTTGGCCTCTCACACCTCCGGCTCTGAAAAGTTAGGAAATATGATAATAATTTGCCTAGTGTTCTAACTGCTATTTATCACCATTATTGCTACCTGTCACCATTACTGCTACCTGTCACCATTACCGCTCCCTGTCACCATAACTCCTACCTATCCACACAACAACAACTCCCAATTCCTCCACCCCACTCACCCATCGGCTCCCCAAACGGACCACTCAAGGGCAGGTCCCTTGATTCCGCTTCCTGTAATTTATGGAAAGCCCGCTCCACCTGCTCCCGATGGTCGAATAGCAGGGTGTCGAGGGTGTAGGAAACCACGCCGTCAGAGAGTGTATTCGCTTCCTTTACCTTAGCGCCGTTGACTCTAAGCTGCCCTGTTGGAATGTGATGGATTTAGAGTCTAGGGTCTGCCTCTGTCTCTATTTCTCTGTCTCTCCGTAGCCACATCTACTCTGTGTGTCTCTTTATAGCCCCGTCTACCCTGTCTCTGTGTCTGTCTCTCCACAACCCCATCAACTCTGTCTTTCTGTCTCTTTTTAATCTCGTCATTGGTTAGCAGAGCTGTTAGAATATGACGGCTGGTATTCTCTCTCTCATCATCATCATCATCATCATCATCATCATCATCATTTCTATCTCTTCCTCCTCCCTTCACTCCATCCTACTAGCATCATCATCACTATCTTCTAGAATGATGAGTCTTTATCTCCTACTCTTGTGTCGTTCCCTAAATTTGTTATCTGGTTGGCCAAATCTGTGTTTATCTCAGTAATGCAAATAACAGAGAGAGAGAGAGAGAGAGAGAGAGAGAGAGAGAGAGAGAGAGAGAGAGAGAGAGAGAGAGAGAGAGAGAGAAGTGTGAGAGTTAATTCTTACCTTCGCCATCTTTCCTAGTCAGCTGGTTGCCGTTAAAGTTGGTGACTGTGAGACCATCTGGCTGGGACACTCTGGGATCGTCTGGATGTACTGTTTCTGGGATCAAGTAGTCTTGTAGGAAGCTTGTACGTAGTTTCTTGTCTCCGTAGAGGGGGTGAGGGGCGTCCATGGGTACTAGATTGATCATGATTTGTTCCGATGGGCTGAGTACTGTGCCTGGAGCTGGGGATTTGTTTGAGAGATTGAGGGATTTAAAGATAGGATTAATGGGGGTAATTAAAACACGCACACACACACACACACACACACACACACACACACACACGAGGGACTTAGAGACGTATTATAGGGACTGAAAGTTAGAGGTAATATCCCCACATCAGGAGCTACGACCCCTGAATTATTCTACTTAGTCCAGGTATTTAAAGTAACACTTAATTGTCCCTTAACCTTGAGTGATATGTGGAAAAAAGGACACTGGATTCAACCCCTTCTAGGCCTTTGGTTCCTTCTTCCTAGTGTTAAAAAAATTCGATAGCACCTTACTCCTCTAGGCCACTTTACCATCGAATGTAGCAAATGGTTTTCCTGGCTGAAAGAAAACGTATAGCTTATCATTCAGTGCAGAGTCGCCTGAAATTAGTTTTGAGTGGAGAGAGTGGTGTATCAGACTCTCATCCGGCTCACCTTGGCGTTGGCTTCGTAGTGGCCGTCCATTTTCATCTTGCTGGCTCCGGAGTGCGTGGGTCCAGAGGTTGAAGAGGGAGGAGGATTGAAGGGTGATGCTGGAGGGAATGGCAGGGAAGAGAGTATCGCCAGCAACCCCGCCCATCGCTGCCACCCCCGCCCACACCACTGCAACCCACACCAACACGCCCATCAGTCGCGTCTGCAAGTTGCCCAGTGCGTCTTAAATTCGTTCAACTTTTCCCGATGTTTTCTCGTCCGTGAAGAAAGCTCCCTAACACGTTTTCCTAAGCGATTTATTTGGCTTATTACACCTTACTGTCCTATTCTATGTTCTATAAATCCTTGCAATATCGCCGTACTCTGCATAAACAACGCTCAAAAGGATATGTACCACCCGTAACCAAAAATAAATCGCTAAGGAAGAGGTGCTAGGGATCTTCCTTACCGAACGAAAATACGAACCCTTGAGCAAATGGTTTCTTCATTGCCTGTACGCAAAATCTCCACCGCTATTCAGGATTTCAGTGTAATACCAGTGCCATAAACCCAGGTACAGGTGTTTAATTGATATCTACACACCTGAGCAAAAAACATCTTCCATTGTTGATCAATGGTTTCTCAATGTTGCTAGTCGCCCCTTGGATATAATTATTCCTGAGTATAATTTAATGTTTCCTGTATGCTTTATAAATTTCCCACTCTCTCCTGTATTTAAAAAAAAAAAATCTCTCTCCTCTATACTTTTAAAAGATTTCTCCTCTATTTTGTTCTTTGAAAAATTTTCCTCTCTCTTCTGTACTTTTAAAATTTTCCTCTCTTCTGTACTCTTAAAAAATCTCTTCTCTCTTCTGTACTTTTAAAAAAATTTCTTTTTCTTCTGTACTTAAAAAAAAATCTCTCCTCTGTACTTTAAAATTTTCCCTCTCTTCTGTACTTAAAATTTTCTCTCTTTTCTCTAGTTTAAAAAAATTTCTTCTCTCTTCTGTACTTTTAAAGACTTTCCTGTCTCTCTTCTGTACTGAAAAATATAGCAGACGCACAGAGACATGAAAGTTATTAAAGAATTCGAGTGATTTTTCCACGAGTCCAAAATTTAGAAATGAAAAATAAAATACTTTGTTGACTGAATCTACGCAATAAGTCTCACCTCTTACACCTCTTACAAGAATAAACACTCACCTCTTGTTTACTCTACACTCTCTTCACTCCCTCAGTTACAGCTACACCCAGGCAGTGTGGAACGTGTATTTGTGAGAGGTGTATTGGCGACTGAGGGTGATGGGGTGCGGTGTGGGTGTGTGGAGTGCGTGTGCGTGAGAGAGACACACCTGCGCCATGACTAACAGGCTGTGTTTATGTCAGCTTAATGAGATCTACTCTTTTCACTTCAGCTTGGCCGAGATTTTCAGCCTTTTACAAATATTTTTTATGTATCTCAGTGGTAGATTAAGACAATACTATTCTTCTACCTGCTTTCCGTGACACTTCTTCATGACTAGCATCATTTCCAAGCGTCAATTTACTGTTACAACCCAGTATTCTTGATGAGATCGCAGTTTTAAGCCAAGCTCGATAAAAAGCACTATAGAACAACTTCCTTGACAAAATCCTATGCATATTAAGTCTATATTTTATCTTCTACGTTATTTATACTTTTTTCATGTTATTTATACTTTTCTCATGTTATTACCTCTGCCAAGGAGGTTATGTTTTCACCCTTGTCTATTTGTTTGTTTGTTGGTTGGTTGGTTTGTGAGCAAGATTCCGCAAAAACTACAGGACGGATTTCCACGAAACTTGATAGAAGAATGGTCCTTGGCCCAGAATAGACTCCATTAACTTTTGGTGCGGATCCGGATAAAGGTGCGGATCCCGGATTTTTTTTTTATTTCATTTTCTTTAACTTTGCGAGATAGGGCGTTTTTCGACATTTTCGTCAATTTTCCGGTGAATATTGAGTGGATCTTGATGAAAAAAAAAATCAGGCATATTTAGGATGTTGGTATCGACGAATGTGTACAGTTTGGCGCGGATCCATGTAAGATTCCGGATCTAGCGGATTTAAATATGCTTTTATAGGGGGGTAGTGTTTTTCCAGCGGTTATGTTAGCAAAATAACTGATGAGGGTCTGATCCGATCTGGCACAAATTTGGCACATGAGTTTTGCGTGTGTCTGGGAAGCAGTGGCGGAATTAAGATGCAGAGAGGTCATAGGTCACCGTCACGGGTCAAGGTCAAAGTTCAGGTGACCGGCATACTTTCTGAACACCTCTCTAGTTACCTGCACACACCTGGGAGATCGTCACTTTACGCTGACGTGGATCCATATCACCTCCACCTGCCTCATTGCCGCTCCATTAACTGATTCTATAAACACACACACACACACACACACACCTGCAGTCTTCTGGTTGGATATAAGGTAACATTCCCGTGTCAATATTAGGCTAGTTTTTTGTTTCACTAAAGATAGGTGATTTTACTGAGCAGGGAGTGAAATATAATAGACTGAGAGAGTTAATAAGTGTGTGTGTGTGTGTGTGTGTGTGTGTGTGTGTGTGTGTGTGTGTTTGTGTGTGTGAGAGAGAGAGAGAGAGAGAGAGAGAGA